>JAKUBK010000172.1:0-62510 GCA_030566875.1 Waltiozyma chaumierensis | reverse complement strand
CCAACTGGACACTACTGTTAGTTAGTGTTCCGATCCATGTATTACTGCCTCACAGCTTCCTCTCTCAGTCGGTGTCGGTTCAGAAACGGTGCTTATCTATTACTTTGTAATATAACATATCCATATAATTTATTATTAATATATATAATATTATAAAAAAAATTCTTCAAATATAATTAATTTATAAATTTTCAAATAGGATATCGACAGATCGTTAATCATGAATTTTTTAAAACTAATTAATATAAAAATAATTAATTTATATATATTATAATTATATAATATATATATAATTTTTAACGTAATATATGGTCGACATCAAATCAATTCGTAATTTATAGTTAGTTATATATTAAAAATTTCTATATTTTAATGTATACGTAGCTTCATGCACAATTCCAATTTTCACGTGTCTATAGTTGTAACACCTGTGTATATTACTGGCTTAGCCATGTCGAATATTCTAAAATTCATACATAAAAAAGTGCAAAAAGAAGAAGATTAAAGATAAACAGAAATTTAACTTAAAAAAACCTGGATATTCAACAATTCATACCGAATTGCAAGGTTAGTATCATATTAAAACAAGAAGTACTATAAAACTTGAAAGAAAATTGAACCTTACAAGTTACAAGAATGGAAAGAAGAAAAGAAGGAAACCAAAACAAAAAATGATGAGACAAGCTATTTTAATTTGGACCTGAAAAACCCTATTAAGACTTGACTCTCGGGTACTAGAATTAATGAAACAAAAACCAAAAAATTAAAAATAAACATTTGAAAAAACTGACAATTTCTAGGAAGCATACGTCTTCATCATCTCTAGATTTCCAAAACAACTACTATCTCCATATGTTACATCACTGATTTGTTTTTTTAAAATGAAAACAGGAAAGCCAAAATAAAAATCTTAAAAGAATTCTTTCAAAATTCCACTAAAAAGACTTAAACCAATGTGAATGTATCAGTAGAAGGAACTGGAGGAGAACAGTTAGAAACGTAAGTAGTAACGTAGACGTTTTCAGCAATATTGACAACGGTACCGATCGTACGTGTAGTGAATCTTGTTTCAGTAGAACCCACTGGAGCAGGGGAACATGACGTAGAAGTGGACCAAGAAGATAATTGGGCAAGGGAGGTGGAAGTGAGTGTTAAAAGGATAGTTGAGAACTTCATTATGATGATGGTGGTTATGATTATGAAAATGATACAAAGACTTTGAAAAAATTGGTCTATTTTTGTATCGTGGGTGTTCAGTATTGGTTTTAGTTTCTCAGTAAAGGATTTCTAAATTATTAAATACTCTTAATTCTTTTTATTCTTGATGAAACTGTCAAACAGTGTTACTGCAATGCAAGTTACCTAAGACTTTCCTTATTCGTATCATAGAATGGGGGTATTTTATACCCTCAAAACCTCATGAATTTCTATGGGCAAAGCTTCCAACTGGTGCTATATTAATAAATAGGGAGTCGGGGCTAGTGGGCTTTACTCTTGTAAGTTGTTGTTTTGTGTCTATTGAAGTCTCCAAATTAGGCAATTTCGGGCGGCTAATTATAAAATTATTTAATTTGGTTCGGAACATTTCTGCAGATTACAGTATTTTTTTTTGCACAGATGTGGTTTTGAACAAGAAACGAAGTTTCTTTTGCATATGCATAAGGTGAGATATATTTTAACATGCTGTAATGATATAAGCACAATTATACATATGGAATATTATTTTCTAGATCTTTCCCACGATTGCGAGGGCGGTTAAAAACTAAATTGTAAGTTTAAATTACACGAAAAATGTAGAAAACCACACGAAAGTAACGAAATAACAATTAATTAAATATAAACACAGAAAAATTATTAATATAGTAATACACGTATAAACGATCAAGTAACGTAACTTTCCAACTGACTAGTCTTGGAGATCAACGGTATTGTACTCAGCTTGAACAGCAGCAGCGATAGTTTGTTCTTTTGGCACCGTTCCTGATTCAGCCGAGACGTGTCTCTTATGTAAGTTGTTTGGGTATGTTCTCTTCAATCTCTTTGAAGAAGTGGTTGTTGAAGATGGTTCTTCGGAATCAGTTGTAGTGGATTCTTGGATTTGCTCTTCAACTTCTTGTTCGATAGAAACAAGGTTTGAAGTAGAGATTTCTTCAACGATGAAAGTCTCCGTAGCCAAATCCTCGATCTCTGATTCAAAAGATGTAGTAACAACTTCTTCTTTTCCTTCAGTGGCCCTGGTAGTCTCTTTAACCTCAATAGAAGATTCTTCAAGTTCGGATTCTGTTTCAGCAGAAATTGGAGATTCCTCAACAAATTCTGTCTCAATTTCAACAACAGAATCAGTGTCAGAAGAATCAGTGTCAGAAGCAGAAGCAGAAGCAGAAGCAGAAGCAGAAGCAGAAGCAGAAGCAGAGACAGAAGAAGAAACACTATCAACAACAACACCGTCAGCACCAACAGTCTGAATCTTCAAAACAGTCTGAGTCAAAGTCCCAACAATATCGTCTTCATTTTCCACGACTTCTCCTTTCTCGATAAGTTCCAGTTCCTCAATTTCACGTTGTTCTCTAGTTTGGAATTCGATATTTGCCTTAGCTCTCAACAAAGCGTAATAACTTCCTTGTTCATGTTGGAAAGTCTTTAAAGTGAATTTAATATCGCCCAACAACTTATCCAATTTCAATAAAGAAGGTTTGAATTGTGTCAGTTCATCTCGTTTTTGAATTAGATTCTTCTTGATCTTAGCATATGCTCTCCATTCAGACATATCAGCATCCTCATCAGAAGAAGACGACGAAGCATAATCAGAAGCCATGATATTCTCGGAGTATTCCCTAATAGCAATAACAAAGAAGTCCTCAAAGGTATCCACTTGAGTATGTCTAACCTGATCGATCTCCAATTCCAACTCTGATACCAATTCCCTTAATTTATTATTGATGATTTCAGCATTAGTTGAACCACGGTCTTGTCCTTTCTTTAATCCCTGACTTCTTGACGGGAGATTTTATGATCGATTATATTCCCTGAAGTGTCGATATTGACTTCGTCACCGTTCTCAAGGATTGCTTCATGGGAATTGATATCGTTGATCACTCTATTAATATCATTGTAGTCTTGATGTAAAGTGAGTGACAAATTCTGTAACAATTCCGTCACTTGTGGTTGATATTTGGCAATTTTGACAGTTTCTAATTCTTCCACTTCGTTTTCAAAGTCTGTGAAAAAGGAAGAAATCCGTTGTTCCATGTAATCTTTCCATGATTCTAAAGTCTGTTCGGCATGTTGAGCTAATTCATGATCTTCATCGTTATCCAAATCGATGATTTGTAACTGATGAGATCTATCAATCTCTGATTCTTCGTCTTTATGGAAAAATCCAATAGTATTCATGTAAGACTCACTGACCAAATCTCTAGATAATCCTAGTGCCTGTTGTAATTTCAACAACTTGTAATGTTTAGAGACAAAGGAGCAGACATATGAAGCAACAGGTTGTACATATGTGGAATAACCCGGCTTGATATAAGATTGAACAAGTGGATCGATGTGTTGGAGGTAATATGGTTGAATGTAAGTGGCAGAGAATTGATCAACATAAGGAGCAATCTTAGCTTGATAGAAAGGACAAACATATGATTTCAAGAATCTCTGAGATTGAACAATGGAGATTCTGATTAAAAATTCAACATGTTCAGCGATGATTTTGAAATATTTGACCGCATGTTCACCAGTGTAATTGACAACAGGAATGAATTTATTTTTGTAAAATTTAACAGAACAATTCTTGAAACATTGAAACTTCCCACATAAATCATAATCTTTAATCACTTGAAGAACTCTCGAACTGGAAGAGGAAATAAATTGACCAGTGTAAGTGAGATATGTATTCAATAACCCATAGTATCTCCAAAAATAAGGACTAACAGTTTGATAGACTTTAGACTCTTCAATTTTATCTCCAATAATCTCAACGTAAGGACCAACTTTCCCCTGATACAAGCCCATAGTTGTACTCTTAATATTCTCACAGATATCCACAACATAATCAGAATGTATTTTGGAATAGACCGGATCAATGAGACGAGTCTCTAATTCGACATAATATGGATTGGTTTTAACTTGATTGATTCGTTCCCTAACGCCATCAAATTGAGCAGAGTCATAATCGATTGAATGATTAATGACAAGAACAAGTGAGAGAATCAGCAATAGTTTCTTGAACATTATTGATAGTTTCCTGTTTGATATGTTGATTTGAACAATATTTTGGTACACACTGTAATTGTCTTCCTGTTTGTATGTTTCTTTAGCTTAAATATTATTAATCTATGATCAGACAACAAATATTAATATTTAACAAAAGTCGTACCTTGCGCGCGTTTGTGCATCAGTTCAACGCCACCGGTTTTATTTTCCTAATCTAATTTTAATCTTACGTAATCGGCTCAATAGATAGACAAATGAAAAAAAAACAATACTTAAATTTCACCTGCATGTCCATTATGCACAATATTAATTTAGGACAAAATTCCTAAGTACCAAGTTGGTACTGGCCCAACCAAAGCTATACATGATGGGATATGTAAGAAAAAAAAAATTTGATGATACAAAAAAAAAAAAAAACAAAAATTAAATAAAACTACAGGTTGGTTAACAGTTAATTGAACGGATTTCCACATATATCAATCAATTAACCAATCAATCTACAAAGATGGCCAAATCAAGAGGTAGAAGAACCAATAAGAAGGAAGAAAAACCAAGTAAAGAAGACGGTGCTGATTTCTCCGGAGATGAACAAAGCACTTTCAAATCTCAAGATGATCAATTCCAAACGATCTCATCTGAACAACAAGAAGGTGAAAGTAGTGGTAATTCTAATGAACCTAACACTTTCTTTGGGTTAGTTGATACAACCGAATTAGACTATTTCAAGCAAGCTGAATCGACATTAAATGCCAATGTTTTTGAAAATGATGAAGATCGTGGGAATTTCATCACTTCCGTTTTGGAGGAAAGTAAAGGTAAAGAGTTAAAATTAGTTACAAATCAAATCTGTTCTAAGTTGGTTGAAAGATTGGTCTTACAGTGTACTGACGCCCAACTTAAGCAATTGTTCAAGGACTTCAGCAGTCATTACAGATCCTTGATTTACCATAAGTATGCTTCACATTGTATGGAGACTTTATTAGTTCGTGTTGCTTCTCTGATTGAAAGAGAAATGCTTAACCCACAGGACATCAACATGGAAGAGGAAGCTCCATACGTCAGTGCTGAGAATCTATTCATCATGTTTCTCAACGAAGTGTCTCCTTTCTTGAACGACATGATCAAACATCAATATGCCTCCCACACATTACGTCTTATCATTTTGATTGTCAGTGGGAACCAATTGCCTGCTTCCACCATGAAGAACTCCACTCTGCGTTCCAAACGTTCCAAGATCGCCCGTAAGATGATTGATATCAAGGACAATGAAGAT
Source organism: Waltiozyma chaumierensis (assembly GCA_030566875.1). NCBI lineage: Eukaryota > Fungi > Ascomycota > Saccharomycetes > Phaffomycetales > Wickerhamomycetaceae > Waltiozyma > Waltiozyma chaumierensis. The sequence continues at coordinate 57,028 of JAKUBK010000172.1, read as the reverse complement.
TTCAACAAGACTTTCCAAACTCCGGAATCGTTCAAAGAACAAACAGCTAAGGTTGTCAACATTATCAAGAACTCCTTAGATGTGAAAAAAGCTAGAGAATATTCAATCGACAAGGTTGCTTCTCCAGTCATACAGTTACTAATCCAAATCGAGGGTCTAGTTGACCGTGAAAGACCAATTTTCCATACTATTTTCCTCACCATGGATCAACCTAAGGATCCAAAGGAAGAATCATACATGGAATACCTACTTTCCGATGCCATCGGTTCCCATTTCTTACAACATTGTATCGAGCACACCAAGACGAAATACATTGAAAGACTGTTCAATTTCTACATGAGAGAGCGTGTCTTGAAGTTAGTTAAGAGATCCAAGAGTGGTGATTTTATCATCATGGCGTTATTGAAGAACTTGAAGCAGAACGAAGTTAAGTTCATATTGACCCAGTTGATTCCTGAGTTCAACAACTTGATCGATATCAATATTGAGATCGGGATCACTATCATCGAGGCTTCTGAGAAGTACCACAACTGGTTGAAGGAGAAGATCATTGACCAATTGAACGAGAAGCTTGACAATGCTGAAGATTTGATTGAATATTTCCTGAAATTGTCTACTTCCACACTCGGAAACTCTAAAGATGATGACTGGCCAACTTTGGATGAACGTAAACGTACTGAATTCCTAATCAAGTTGATTTCTTATGATTCCGGGTTCCTCAGTAAGATCGTTGGTAATCTCTTGGATCAATTGTCCCAAGAAAAGTTTCTTTTGATGTGCAAACACAGTGTTTTCTCCAGATTGATCGAGAACATTTTGCTTCAGTCAGAAAGACTCACACCTATCCAAAAGAGAAGATTGTTGAATTTGTTCTCAGACAACATTGCCGATTTGTCCATGAATGTCTACGCTTCTCATATCGTTGATAAACTTTGGGGATTCACTTTCAAGTTGAAGAACTATAAGGAACGTTTTGCCACCGAAATGGTTGACAATAAAGATAAGATGAAAGAATCTGCCTACGGGAGATTAGTCTGGAAGAACTGGACCATGGAGAAGTTTGTTCGTAAGAGATTTGATTGGGATTACATGATCAAACAAGAGGAGTTCGAATACGCTAGAAAGCAAGCCGAATTGAACCCGCCACCACAAGCTTCTTCTTCTTCTTCTTCAAAGAATAGCAGTGCTGGTGCCACTGGTAAGGTTGAAGATAAGAAATCCTACAAGAGTTTCAACACATACAACGTTGACAACACCAACTCTAGACAATACCATAATGCCACTGGGTTTGCTGATAGAAAGAGAAGAAAAGAGGCCAAGGCTAATGCCAATGCTATTGCTAGTGGTGATGTTAGTGCTATTGTCACTGGTGCCAATGCTGATTATATCAAGAAGGAAGACAATAAGAAACAGAAGATTAGAGGTCGTGACCGTAAATAGTGTTTTTTTTATTATTATTTTAAATTGAGAGTAGATAGAACTAACTGAATTTATCTTTTAAGTTAAAGTATACTGGTCTTATGAATTGTAAGTTGCTGTATAAAAGTACGTAAGTATACATACACACATGATGTAAATATCCACTAATTGTATTGCATGTATCTTGAAGTAGATGAGAACTTGGAATTACCCTTAATAACCTTTTCCACAGCCTTCAAGAAATCCTTCTCCGTAGCAACCTTTCTTCTTTCTCTAATGGCAAACATACCAGCTTCAGTACAAACAGATCTTAATTCGGCACCTGTAGAGTTTGGACATAATCGAGAAATCAATTCCCATCTGATATCTCTCTCAACGCTCATGGCTTTAGAATGAATTCTGAAGATATTGGCACGGCCTTCTAGATCAGGAAGGGAGAACTCAACCTTTCGATCAATTCTACCAGGTCTCAATAAGGCAGGATCCAAAGTGTTTGGTCTATTCGTGGCAAACATCACTTTAATATTCCCTCTTGGATCAAACCCATCCAACTGTGTGATCAACTCCAACATGGTTCTTTGGACTTCATTATCACCACCAGCACCATCATCAACTCTTGCCCCACCAATAGCATCCACTTCATCAAAGAAAATAATACAGGCTTTCTTAGTTCTAGCCATCTCAAACAATTCACGAACCATTCTGGCACCTTCACCAACATATTTTTGAACTAATTCTGACCCAATGACTCTAATGAATGTGGCGTCTGTTCTATTGGCAACGGCACGTGCACATAGTGTCTTACCGGTACCTGGTGGACCATAAAGTAAGATCCCCTTAGGTGGGTCAATACCCAACTTGACGAATCTTTCAGGAGATAATAATGGTAATTCAACAACTTCTCTCAACTTCTCAATCTGTTCTTTACAACCACCGATATCACTATAAGTGACGTCTGGTTTTTCTTCAACAGTCATCATGGTCACACTTGGATCAATCTTTGGTGGTAATGGTAATTGGATTTCATATTTGGTACGATCAACACCAACTCTCATGGCTTCTTCAATATCTGTTGGTGAAACCTTCTCACCTAATGCCACAACGAATTTAGCTATTTGTTTAATATTGATCACGTATTTGGATTTGTCTTCACCCTCATTGGATTTGATAATCTTAGTACAACGAGCAACTTGTAAAGGTTGTTCTTCTTCCATACGTTGTTTATCAGCTAGAACATCCCATAGATGTGGTGGGGCTAAACCAGTGTTGGATTCCTTGACACCGATTTTCTCTTTGATCTTACTTTCTAGTTCCTTGATACCATTTTCAACGTCTTTAATGGTCTTAGCATATGGTGCAACCCCCTATTATTAACAATCCTAGTTAGTATACCGATCCGGTGGCAAATGAATTATTGCAGGGGCCAACATACATAAGTTCTTAACACTTGAATATCATCTTCAGTTAATGGAACAATTTTCTCGTCTTCTTTGGCAACTTCTTCTTCGTCTGGAGCGACATATTTATCCCAATCGGCTTTTGGTGGCATTTTCTTAGTTGATGTATTTGTAATGGGTTCAATTGACCTGTTTTAATTCAATATTTCCATTTGAAACCTTAACGCCATCCTATATTATTACATATGTTACTTCCAGTTTTTTTGGAAACCCGCCTCCCTACAAACAATATTTGAATTAGCGCGCGCGTTTGTAGAGAGATCTCGAGATTCCTCTTGTTCTTTCTGTTGTAGGAGAGTTCCGGACAACCGGGAGCTCTATTCACGTGGAAAGGTTTACCATTACCTCGGAAATTAGAAAAATGAAAAATGGTTCAAAACATACCTAATTAGGAAATATTACTATCACCATTTTAAAAAAAAAAACAAAAACACTGAGTATTTTGCCCGTGATTCTTTGTCAGACAACAGAGGGTACAAAATATCAAAAGCCAATTATTGTTAGCTGGAAGGGCCAAGAGGCACAGCGGGTAATAAAATTATTATATATATTTGGCTGGAGCCTTTTTCTTGAAATTGGATCAGAAATCCAACTGTTTGCTCAATTAATATCAGACATTATATACAGATCACATAACATTGATAGATCAACCCTATCGAGGCATTCCATTACAACGTGACCAGTATTAGAGGATCCAATATTTGCTGATTGGCGTTTTTTTTTTATTTTTTATTTTTATTTTTTTGTTACTTTGTTTCTTCGATTTAGTTTCTGCTAACTCTAGAAATTATCACATTTCCAATAAAAAGAGACTGCTAGGATTCTGTTCATAATTACTAAATTTTAATTGATCTTCAACATTAATTTATTGTCCACCTCAGTACAGTACTATAGTCAGGAATTCATATCAATACTGATTAATCATGACGCCGCAGAATAACTCTAGACATACCAGCGGCAATGGCGGCTTTAACTTCTCAACTTCCTTCAAGACCCAATTAGAAGGAACACCAAGAAACAACAAAGGGATGGATGATACTTTCCAAACAGGTGATTTCTCAGCAAAGCGTTTCACTAGAAAGTCTTCTATTTTCAGTATGACTAACAGTGCACAGGAAGGTACTTATTCTGATTCACCAAGCACAAGGCGTATAGAAGGTGGGTTTGCTGACGTTGCTAGTAAACCTGCAAACAGTTATTCCAAAAGCACTGTTATCAACCCTCAGCCATCTAGAAGCTCCATCAAACTTGATTACCATGACGATCCTGATAAGCTTGAATCTCAGTCTTACAAATCAACAAGAGCAATCTTCAACGCTAATAGTGTAAGTGGTCTTTCTACTTTGATGTCATCATCAGTGAAGAGAGACACCATCCATGAACCAAAGGCACAAAGATCGTTTCTTTCCACACAGAACAACAGCAACAACTCAACAGGCAACAATGGAAACAACAACAACAACAACAACTCTCCAGCATTGTCAAGTATTGACCCAATCTTACCACCAAGCAGTTCGTACTCCAATCCAATGACAAGAGCACTATCACCAATAAGACCAAACTCTCCCCACGCAAGCCAACATACTGCAGTGGAAGTAGATGTCACCAATCCTGACAAGTCAACCGTTGATACTGTAGCTAGACATCTATTTCAACCAGACTCTGCCAATGACTCCACCAGCACTAACAACCAAGTGCCTGGTGGCGATGAACAGGAGTTCAACTCTTTACAATTGCAAGGTGGTGATATTTCCAGAGAGTTGTACAACTGGCAAAGGGGACATGCAGCTGCAGCCAATCAGAACAGAAGAAGATCAATCTCATTCAGTGGATCACTTGCCAGCACTGGCAACTCCATCACTGAATCCCCTGTTTTCCAAGTTCCAGATATTAGAATCCCTGGTGGGTTCAGAAGATCCTTCCTGGTTCAAAAAGCTTCAAGACAACATCTTTTGAACAATGGTGGTGAACAGGTTAAGAAGCCTACGTTCTTCACCAATAATTTCATTGAATTCCTTACTTTATATGGACATTTTGCTGGTGAAGAATTACGTGATGAAGACGATGACGATGATGAAACTGAAGAAGGAGATCTCGAATCTGATCTCTTTGGTGAAGACGAAGCTCTAGTTGATGAAGAGACTACGTTACTGTCTTCCCGTCCTCGTCCAGGTTTAAGAAGGAAAGCCACTGACAGTCATCAACACAAGACAACCACTATGAAGGCCGTACTCCTCTTATTGAAGGCCTTCATTGGTACAGGTGTCCTATTTCTTCCAAGAGGGTTTCTTAATGCTGGCTGGGGATTCTCACTGGCTGCTTTATTGCTGTTCTCAGTGTTATCCTACTTCTGTTTCATGCTTTTGATCAACACGCGTATTGCGATTGGAGCTGGTAGTTATGGTGATATGGGTGGCGAATTGTATGGGTCCAACATGAGATTGGCGATTTTGACTTCTATTGTGCTATCACAGATTGGGTTTGCTGCTGCTTATATCGTATTCACTGCTACCAATTTGCAGGCGTTCTTTGCTTCTGTTTGTCAATGGGATAATGTCTCTATTGAATTCTACATTATTCTACAGCTGGTTATTTTCATTCCTTTCTCTTTGACCAGAAGGATCCAGAAATTGTCTGGAACAGCATTGGTTGCCGATTTGTTCATCTTGTTAGGGTTGATCTATGTCTATTACTACTGTTCGTTTGAGATCTTACACAGAGGTATTTCTTCCAGCATCAAGATGTTCAATTCCGATTGGTCTGTGTTTATAGGGACTGCTATTTTCACCTATGAAGGGATTGGTTTGTTGATTCCTATCCAGGAATCCATGAAACAACCTTCCAAGTTCCCAATGTTGTTGTTCTGGGTGATGTTTGCTTCGACAGTGGTGTTTGTATCTGCTGGTGCTGTTGGGTATATGGCCTTTGGTGCTGAGACTGAGACTGTCATCCTGTTGAACTTCCCCCAGGATAATGTTCTTGTGCCGATCTCCCAGTTTATCTACTCTATGGCTATTCTGTTGTCGACTCCATTGCAATTGTTCCCAGCTATTAGAATCTTGGAGAATGGGATCTTTGTCAAGTCAGGTAAGGGTGATATCCGTGTGAAATGGACCAAGAATAGTTTCAGAATTGTTCTTGTTGTTCTCACCAGTTTGTTAGCTTGGGGAGGTGCTGCTAATTTGGATAGATTTGTTGCTGTTATTGGTAGTTTTGCCTGTATTCCATTGATCTATCTTTATCCACCTCTGTTGCATCTCAAGACTCTAAAGAGTGATGCCTGGGGTCAAAGACTTGTTGATTGGACCGTTGTCTTGTTTGGTCTTGTTTTGATGTGTTACACCACTTATCAAACCATTTCTGGGGTTTAACTTACACACTCCAAATATATATATAAATATCTATTATTAAAAAAAAAAGGCACTTTTAATATTAATGGACATATGAATTACATCACAATACTTCTGGAGATGACCCAGCCTCCTTTCTATATACAGTTGACTCCCCGCTCAATAAATCATCTAATTCTTAAGGCTTGATACTTGCCATGATGTTATTGACATGCAAGGCATTGAACTTAGAAGACTTTTTCTTACCGTTAAATCTCTTGTGCTTGTTGAAAGCGTTAGCAGCAGTTTTGTTACCGAAATTAGAACCATTACCAGTGAACACAGTTGGAGAGGTAACCAACTTAACAGAACCAGTCTTGTCCATATTGGCACCGTTGACTTGGAAAGGAACGATAACTTCTCTCAATTGCTTATTCAATGTCGTGGTGATATGGGCAATTTGGTTATCGTGATTATTACCCATAGTTTCAGTGACGAACCCACCAATGGCAATAGAGGTGGATTTACCAGTGTGACGTAAGAGTCTACCTTGGACGACAGACTTGGACTGGATCCCGTTCGGAGTGTTGGAAAGACGGCCCTTTAATTGGTATGAAAGACCACCGAAACCTTTGATTTTGAAATCATCAGACTTGGCCAAGAGAGCCTTTGGTTGGTTTTGGGAATTTTTAGTATTGACTTCGGTGATGAAAGTCAAGGCCAAATGGGCCAATTTGGAGTTATGAGTATTGAACTCAACCTTCTTAGAAGCAGTGGCATGGTTTGGGTTCAAAGCTTCGTTCAATGAACATACATCCCTTTCCTTGACATATTGGAGAAATTCAGGTCTTAGTTGTTTGTATGCGAGGTATAAGGCTTGGGCTTGCTTGGTCTTCAAAGAGCCATCCAATCTGAGAATGTTCTGGATGTCAAGAATAGTGGCGTTGGATGTGGTGGTCTTTTCTTCGACATCGTTATGAAATAATGGGTTTTTCTTGACATTGGTACCATCTAAGGAAATGGCTTGACCCATTTCTTGGAATCTTAAAAGTTTCCAGTGATCAGAAGCGTTGGATTCGAAATCAACCATTCTCTCCATGGAGTCAACATCGTTGAAGGTTATGTAACGGGACTTGATCTTGCTAGGAAGGGTATACTTCATACCCCATTCTTGTCTATGAAGGGAAGAAGCACGGGTTTCAACAATTTGATGGGTTGGTCCAGACTTGCTACCTCTGGTTCTGGAAAGTGGCTTGGCCAAAGAGGCGAATCTTGAGGCCTTGAGTAAGTTGCTGAATTCAGACATTGTTGCGCGCGTGTGTGTGTGTGGCACTTCTATCTCGCTGAAATTAATTTGCTTTTAAGATCGATCTAATTCGTTGAACCAATATGTTATAGCGCTTTTTTTTTGTCAATTAGGAGGTTTTGACGGAATTGTGAAAGCTGCGGGTTTGGTGGAAAATTTTAAGAACATGGAAAAAAAATGTGCTGAGTAAGGGATTATGTAATGCTAGATTACTTCTTTATCATATTATGAATTGATGATCTCTATACACTTTACTTTCATTAAGACAATTAAAGCTCAGGATTACCTTGATAGAGGAATATTAAAGAAATGTGTAAAAAAAAACAACAACAGGTAGCTAGAAGATTTAATATTGTTGTGTGTTTACTTCTAAACTATCCATTTAGTTCTCTCTCCTTGTTGAACTCTTGAATTAATTGTAGGACCTTGGGAATATAAAGATTGATAGAACCTTCTACTCATCTTCAACACATCCACAAGTTACAACAGATAACAAAGGCCAGTAGGCCAGTCAGTGGACAGAGTCTCCAACCATTGTCCATTTCAGAACAACTGAAGAGAGGCTTTTACAACTTCAACATGATCTTCTTTCTTAAACGGTATTTTCAGGCGGACAAAAAGATCTTTCGCGTCGCGGGTTATTTTCGATGGCAAACTGAAAACTGTTGGACGTAGAAAATTACAATAATAATAATAATAATAATAATACCTAAAAACCCCAGACAACAACGCGTCGTGCCAGCCATTTTGCAAACCATTCAAACCCCCCCTTGAAGTTCAAGCCATAAAAAGAGATGAGTTCTATCGTGATCAGCTCCTCTCAGTTCAAGACTCGAATTGGACAGATCCAATCCCGTTTAACTGCCAATGATCTCAATGGTGCCAAGTCTCTTTTGATAGTCACCGGTGCCTCAGATGAAGAAAACCCATACCAAAAGACCACAATCCTACACCACTGGTTGCTAGGCTATGAGTTCCCCTCTACTCTGGTCTACACCACTGCAGAGAAGGTTGTGTTTATTGTCAGTTCTGCCAAGGCTAAGTATTTGAACTCTTTGAAAGAATCTGGCAGTGTTGAGATTTGGGAACGTTCTAAAGATGTCGAACATAACAAGAAGTTGTTCCTGGATTTGACTGAACTGTTGAAGAAGGATAAGCATGTTGGCCATTTCCCCAAAGATGCCTTTGATGGGAAATTTGTCACTGAATGGGAAGCCGTCTTTGGCGATTCTAAAAAGGACATTGAGTTTGTCGATGTCACCTCTTCTCTATCCCAAATCCTTGAAGTGAAAGACTCCAATGAAATTAAAAACATCACACATGCCGCCAAATGCTCATCCTTCTTCATGGACCATTTCCAATCTGAAATGGTGAACATTGTTGACGAAGAAGTCAAGATCTCCCATGCTAAACTGTCCGAGAGAATCGATAGTAGAATCGATGACGAGAAGATTAGAAACCAACTTAAGAGGAAATCCACTGCCCCTGATTTCGACGTCTCCAACATCGACTGGTGTTACACTCCAATCATCCAGTCTGGGGGTGTTTTTGACTTGAGACCAAGTTCCACTTCCAACGATACCAACCTTCATGATACCGGTGTTGTCATTGCCAGTTTGGGTATGAGATACAAGTCCTATTGTTCCAACATAGGCCGTACCTTCCTTATCGATCCGTCCAAGCAGATGGAGCAGAACTATGATTTCTTATTGACTTTACAAAAGCATATCGCCTCTTTGTTGAAGCCTGGCATCAAGGCCAACGAATTACATGCCGGTGCTTTGGAATTCATCAAGAAAGAAAGATCCGAATTAGAAACCCATTTCACTAAGAACTGTGGGTGGTCCATCGGGTTGGATTTCCGTGATTCTTCCTTTGTGCTTGGTCCTAAGTGCGAGAGAGAGATCCACAACAATGACACTTTCAGTTTGACTATTGGGTTCCAAGGTTTAGTCGACGAGAAGATGAAGGATTCCAAGTCCAGGTCGTATGCCTTGGTCCTATCCGATACCATCAGAGTGTCCACTGCTGGCGTTGAGTTCTTGACCGCCTATACTAAGAGCAGATCAGACGTCTCGTTCTATTTCAAAGACGAAGCCGAGACCGTCAAGAAGGAAATGTTGGACTTGGACGATGTTAAAAGAGAAGGCTCTGCTCAAGCTGGTTCCAATGCTGCCAATTCCAAGATCCTCAAGTCCAAATTGAGAACCGAGACTAAGAACCACGACGACAGTGAAGAGCAACGTCAAGCACAGATCCAAAAGGAACTTCATGAGAAACGTCAAAGAGAAGGGCTATTAAGATTCTCAGATACAAAATCCACCGATCCAAACGAACGTAAGGTCATCTTCAAGAAATACGATTCTTACATTCGTGAGACTCAAATCCCATCTTATGTCAGAGATCTGAAGATCCATGTTGATCCAAAGGCCCAGACCATCTTGTTACCTATCCAAGGCCGTCCTGTTCCCTTCCACATCAACTCTTACAAAAACGGGTCTAAGAATGAGGAAGGGGAGTACATCTACCTAAGATTGAATTTCAACTCCCCAGGTCTGGGCGGTAACACCTCCAAGAAGGATGAGATTCCATACGAAGACGATCCAGCCAAATCCTTCATCAGAACCTTGACTTTCAGATCAAAGGACACCGAACATATGAACGAAGTGTTCAAACAGATCTCCGACTTGAAGAAAGAATCCGTCAAACGTGAGAATGAAAGAAAACAACTGGCTGACGTCGTTCAACAAGCCAAGCTAATCGAAGCTAAACCTGGCCGTTTGAGAAGATTGGACAACATTTTCGTCAGACCTGCTCCTGATACCAAGAGAATCCCAGGCTCTTTATCCATCCATGAAAATGGTCTAAGATACCAATCTCCTTTGAAACAAGACTCCAAAATCGACATTTTATTCTCCAACATCAAACATTTGTTCTTCCAGCCTTCCAAGGATGAACTTCTTGTTATTATCCATGTCAATTTGAAAACACCGCTTATGGTTGGTGGTAAGAAGAAGGCCTTTGATGTCCAGTTCTACAGAGAAGCCACAGATATCGCCATTGACGAAACCAACGGGAAGAGACGTGGTGGTGCCAGACGTTATGGTGACGATGATGAATTGGAACAAGAACAAATGGAAAGAAGACGTAAGGCTGCTTTAGACAAGGAATTCCGTAGATTTGCAGAATTGATCTCTGATTCTTCAAATGGGTTGGTTGATTTAGATATTCCATTCAGAGATCTAGGTTTCCAAGGTGTTCCATTCAGATCTGCCACTTTCTTGATTCCAACCAGAGATTGTTTGGTTCAATTATCCGAACCTCCATATTTGGTTGTCACTTTAAGCGAGGTTGAAGTTGCTCATTTGGAAAGAGTTCAATTCGGATTGAAGAATTTCGATTTGGTTTTCATCTTCAAGGATTTCAGTAAACCTGTGGTTCATATCAACACTATTCCTATGGAGGTGCTAGAAGATGTCAAATCGTGGTTATCGGATGTCGACATCCCATACTCAGACTCCACTATCAACTTGAACTGGTTGATGATCATGAAGACCTTACAGCAAGATCCTAAGCAGTTCTTCCTTGACGGTGGTTGGTCCTTCTTGGCAGGTGGTGGTTCTGATGACGAAGGTTCTGAAGAATCCGAACAAGAATCCGAATTCGAGGTCTCTGATGAAGATCCATCTGATGAAGACGTGGAAAGTGATCCAGAAAGTGACGATTATGAAGGTTCGGGAAGTGATTTCAGTGGAAGTGGCAGTGGTAGTGGAAGTGAAGATGATGGAAGTGATGAAGGTGACGATTGGGATGAGATGGATAGAAAGGCCGCTAAGGCTGATAAGATGTCTAACTTTGATTGATCATTGTGGCTTTGTATATTAGACAATTGATATAATATATATATATATATATATATATATTTTGAATTTTCTAGATAGTATAATTGTTAATATTTGATAACCTCTTAGAGATCAGATGTTCGGGTGTTAGGCTATGTACAGTTTTATACAGACAGATGCAGAATATTGCATGTCTTGCATCAACAAAAAATTCTGCCAATTTATACATGTCAATATATTTTAATTTAATTAATATAATAACCATCGACAGATTCACATAGTTGTTCCTATTTCTAAAATTAATCAATTTTGAAACCATCAATCCCTCTTTCGGCCATATAAAATGAGTAAGACTCTCAAAGTAGCAATTCAAGGCTGTTGTCATGGTGAGCTTTCAAAAATTTATGATCAACTTGTTCAATTATCACCAAGTGAATTACCCGATCTTTTAATAGTTTGTGGAGATTTCCAATCCCTTCGTTATAAATCAGATGTCTCTTCGTTAAATGTTCCCTTAAAGTACCAACAACTAGGAGATTTCCATGAATATTACACTGGTGTTAAAAAGGCCCCTGTTTTGACGATCTTTATTGGCGGGAACCATGAAGCTTCCGATTATTTAATGTCCTTACCTTATGGTGGATGGGTTTGTGAGAATGTTTATTACATGGGGTTTTCTGGTGTCGTATGGTTTAAGGGATTGAGAATAGGCGGTCTTTCTGGGATTTTCAAGAGATTTGATTTCTACAAGGGGCATTCTGAACAAGTACCATTGGTTGGAAACCATGTGAGAAGTTGTTATCATACGAGGTTTGAAGATCAGTTGAAGATGTTGTTGTTACAGAATTCGGATTATGATCTAGATTGTCTTATTTCTCATGATTGGCCCGTTGGTATTACTGACCATGGGAATTCCAAGAGATTGTTGAAAGTGAAACCATTCTTTAAAGAGGATATTGAAAGAGGAGAATTGGGCTCTAAATATCATTGGGATTTGTTGAAGAGAGTCAGGCCTAATTACTGGTTTGCTGCTCATTTGCATGTCAAGTTCCAAGCAACTGTGTCTCATGAGGCTAATATCAAGAGAAAGTTGAGCAATGATCCTGGTACGAATGCATTGAAGAAGGTTAAAAACTCTGAAGAAATTGAACTGGATTTAGAAGACGATGACAAAACCGACGTTTCACAGACCAACATCAACAAGAAATCAGCGATCAACCAAGATGAAATAGCACTATCACTCACAGATGAAGAAGAAGAAGAAGAAGAAGAAGAAGAAGAAGAAGAAGAAGAAGAAGAAGAAGAAGAAGAAGAAGAAGAAGAAGAAGAAGAAGAAGAAGAAAAAGAAAAAGAGAAGGAAACCAAACCTACTACTAAATCTAAAGGGTTCCTACAGACGAATTTCCTAGCATTGGACAAATGTACTCGTCGAAACGAAAACTTACAAATCTTGGAAATCCCAATCTCAAACGAAAATCATGAATCATCATTATCTCAAACAAAGGAACTTTACTATGACGAACAATTCTTGAAAATCATCAAATTCTCGAAACAACTTCAAACTACGGAATTTTATAAGAAGTTAAGATGGGAAGATTGTGACGATGTTCTGATTAAAAATTTACAATCTGAGATAGATGCTGTTAAATTAGCCGATAAATCATCTTTAACCATTCCTCGGAACTTTGAACAGTCTATTGAGAACCCAAAGATCCAGACACAGCTATTTGTGGACAAATTCATGAAGTGAATTTGATCTGTTTTGAATATAATAATATCACGTGAATTGATTGTTTAAGGTAATATATATAAGAATCTATCTAATTATGAACGCTTAACTGGCTTAGAACTTGAAGACGGTTTCCTTAGTGAAGCCTAATTCCTTCAAGGCACCTTCAACTTCACCTTGGTCAGTAGGAGAAACCTTTGGACCAGAAATAGCCTTGTATAAAGGTGGAGGACCACAAACAAAGACTTGATGGTTAGCACCTGGAGCAGCAATGTTCTTCTTCAACCATTCGGAGGTGATGTAACCGACATTAGCATTGGCTAACTTGTCAGTCTTTTCATCTAAGAAATAAGAAACAGAGACTTGTTCTGGGTACTTGGCGGCCAAGGCATCGATTTCCTTTCTTAATAAAATATCTTCGAAAGTCTTAGAACCATAGATCAAGTTGACTTTAGTCTTGTCTTCTTGGTCCTTGGTGACTTGGTGAACAATCTGGTACAATGGAGTAATACCAGAACCACCACCAATCAGAGTGACTTCCTTGAATTGGTTGGCCTTCCATTGCCATTTAACAATAGGACCCTTGAAAGAAACAGTGTCGTTTGGCTTCAAGTTGAAAATATGGTTACCAAACTTACCTTCTGGGTACTTCTTGATGACGAATTCAATGACGCCTCTTTGATCTGGGTCGGAAACTGGAGTGTATGGTCTGATGACGTTGGAACCCTTTGGAGTGACATACTTGGCCAATAACAAAGAAGCAGTAACCAAACCGGACTTTTCATTGTTTGGTAATTCGAAGTAGAACAGTCTACTGTCGGAAGATAAGTCTTCGAATTTTTGTAACTTCAAGTCGATCCATTCACCATTACCAGTGAAAGTGGAACCATTGGAGGAATCATTGGAGATGACGGAAGAGTTTAAAGTGGAGTAAGCGTAGGCGGCACTGGCAGCAACAGCAACAGAACCAGCGGCAATTGGTAACCAGTTGGACTTGGTTTGGTGGGCAATTCTTTGGATGAAAGACATTGTATGATGATGATGATGATGAGGAATTGTTGAAGACTTGGAAAGTTTGTGTGTTATATCTCTCTGTAAGGTTTTAATTTTGGAAATAAATTGGTATTATTTCGACGACCAAATTGTGGGTAATTTCGCGCTTATAGCAAAAAAAACTAGTCGCCTATTTAGGAGTTATTTGGGGTTAAAGTCTTTCTGATTTTAAAGACGTCATTTTAATTTGTCATCTGAAGTAAATCTCACTCTCCAATTGTAATTGGCCAGTCAAATAGATGGGAAGGCAACTTCAGTTACTGGAACTACTATAGTCTAACTAGTAAAGAAACCAGATTTTCGATAATTTCTCTTGAAAATCTTCTAAAGAATATATTATAGTTATTAATTATATTAGGAGTATACGTCATATCTTAGAACAAAACACCCTTAGTAGAAGGGACCTCATCAGTACCGTTACTACTAATAGCTTCTTTGATGGCAACAGCCAAGGCCTTAAAGGCACTCTCAGCTCTGTGATGATCATTGAACCCTCTCAAACAATCCACGTGCAAAGTAACTCTAGCAGCCTCAGCGAAGGATTCGATGAAATGAGGAATCATCTCACAAGACAACTCACCAATTTTCTCTCTCTTCAAACCAAGATCAACGACAGCAAAAGGACGATTGGATAAATCAATCACAGCTCTAGACAAAGCTTCGTCCAAAGGAGCAAACCCAGTCCCGAATCTCTTGACACCTCTAACATGACCAAGGGCCTCTTTAAAAGCCAAACCTAACGTGATCCCACAATCTTCAGTGGTATGGTGGTCATCGATATGTAAATCACCAACACATTCAACGATCAATGACCATCCTGAATGTTTGGCCAAGGCATGAATCATATGATCTAAGAATCCAATCCCCGTGTGAATAGCGATGATTTGAGAACTTGTGGATTGAGAAGCATGTTGGTCAGATGTAGTATAGGTTTTCTCTGGGAGAATAGAATCTGGAATGGTTATGAATCCACCACTTAAGGAAATGGCGATTTGGATTTTAGTCTCGTTGGTTATTCTTTTTATGAAGGCTTTTCTTTCTGGTTGTGTTGTTGTAGACATCTTGTTTATATATGGTGTGGTATGGTATTATGTATATACTGGTCTTATTGCCTTTTGGGATACTATGAGAGAAAGATTGAGACTTGGATTGTAGTTGTTGTTAAACTTGAAAAGAAAACCAAGCTGTCTTCCAAATATTGTCCCAGATTCTAGATTTGTAGTATAACTATGACTCAAAGATAACTGGGCAGCGGCCACGGTAGGGACACTTTGAAGCGGGCTTATCAATATATAATTTAAGAAAATATCGTGACAGAGACAAATTTAAAAAAAAATAAGACACGGAGGTAAATGTGTTGTACAGCTGGTGTGGAGAACGAATCAATACTAACTATAATTTCAAAAAGAGTATTCTTTCATTTTCGTTAATTAATTAATCTGATTAGAATACTAATAAGCTATGATATTAAAACACAACTGCAGTACTTCCAGGTCTATAAAAAAATTATCATTTGTAAAAATTAATAATAATTCGATCCGTATAGATATAGATAATATATGTACCCAGGTCTCATATGAAGACCAGATCGATCATTAACTCTTCTAGATCATATTTTAAAAATAATATAATAATTTACTTATACATTTCGATCAAATATAAATATGAAGTTCCAAAAAGTTAAAACCTATCAAATACAATTACTCACAAAACCAATCTCTTCTCAAGGTTTTAAATTAGAGTATGAATATATGGGAACTACTAGATTTTATTAAATCATGGCAATTAGAAATGCTTCTTAATACTTCTGTATGGACTTCCCTCTTTCTCTGTGAGTATTGGAAATTGTCTTAGAAATATATCTCCAACAACAAAACAGACCAGGAAGCATATCTACTTCCATGGTTTTGAACCAACAGCTTTAAACTTAAAGTATTGGAAAAGAATTCGGCCAGATGCTTCATTTCCAACAATATACCTGTCTGTCTTCCACATGTTCTAGGTTTACAGAACCTGTTAAAGTAAATCAAATGAATTATCTAGATTTCATGAATTCAGAGTTCTCGAGAATCATCTCATATTACATACTGAATGAATTTTTCATTTGAGTACCATCTTTGAATAGAAGGATAGACTTGATGATATCTCATATTTCTTTCAAATATATCGGACATGCATACCCTGCAGTTCCATGCACAAAAGTAGTGCCGAATACTGCATATCATCCATATCAATGCATGAATTTAATCCATTTTGGACAATTAAGTACAACATAAAGGATAATTAGGAAAGAGTAGATCAATTTTATCTTAAAGTTCTCCATTTCACCCCTAAAAAATATAAAAAGGTATAAAATTCCCTTTTTTGATTCCATCAACCGAACTCATCCAAGCAGTCACTGAAGTTTTAAAGACTTAAGTTACCATATACTTATTCATTAAAGCAAAGACAAAACTCATCAAAATGCATAGAAAAACATCATCATCGACGGCTAGAGTCTCTAAGGAGAAATCTTCTTCCACTATCACTAATCGTGGGAAACAATTATCAAATACCCCAGCAATCATCCAAGGATTAAACGGAACGCAAGTAGTTAATACAACAGCTTCGGGTTCATCAGAAGCGACATCTAATCAGCTGCTCAGTAGAAATGAATTCGAACAGCATCAAATAAATTATCAACAACAGCAACAGCAGAAACAGAAAAGCCAAATTCAGATGCAATCATTGTTCCAAGAACGACCAGAATTGATCAATCAAGGGAAAGTTCAAAGTGGAGGCCAAGGACAAGGACAAGCAAGAAACAAACAGCCTTTGCAGAATCAAAATACGAATTCTCAAAATATTCAGGATCAGTTGTTGAATCAGCAGCATCAAGGACAGAACACCTACTACTATCAAAACCAACAATTGAATCAAGTGAACACGTACCATGGACAATCAGATACCAACAAAATGTCAACACTTGACGATACGAAGAGAACCATCAGTTTAATTTGTCGATATATTGCCCTTGGTAAAATCACCCACATGAATGTGTTCCAATTTGATGGGAAGTTTCTTGATTTCTTCGGTGAATATTTCGACCAATCAGGAATGAGGAAATTGATGGAGAATTTCCAATCTTTACTTGATCTTATATCTCGTTATCATAGACCACGGATTGCCTTTGCCTGTAACCAATACGTCCTTCATCCAAACACCAGAGATGTAACGAGATTCGTTAGCAGTTTCACCAATGGTCTTTACAAGGATTTGTTTAGTCGACGTGAGAAACTTATTGTTGCTCAAGAACACAAACAGATGATGGCTTTTGCTGCTGAATTGTCTCAAGCACAAGCACAAGGAAATGAATCATATGTAGGCTTTAACTCCCAACAGCAGCAAGAACAAGAACAAGAACAGTACCAGTTCCAGTACCAACAATTGAATCAACAGCCACATAACCAAACAGGGCCTTTGGAAGAACTTAACCAAATTCCAAGTCATACTGAGCAACAAGTTCAAGATGCCATGAGGGATTTACTAGCTAATCAAGAAGACGACGAACCCATGCTTGAACAAGAACAAGGCCAAACCACTGGAGTCTATGATAATAATAACAATAGAATCAATACTCCTCCAAATATTCGCACGGTTTCAGAAGCAATTGAATCAGTCAATACGAATATTCCAATACAGGCCACAGAAGAACCTACTAGCCAAGGATCAAACAATATCACTGACCCCACCGACCCCACAGGAAATTATGAAACAAATACTTATCAAATGGAATCACAATTTGATCCATATGCTTTAATGTCAAGAGATGAAGACTTTGTGTCTACTAATGAACAAGATATATCAGAAATAACTGCTGATGATTGGGAGAGCATTTTTACACAGGTTCAAGCTCAGGATATGAATATGATTGTTGGTGATGGTTTGGATCAGGAGGGAAAACAGGATCATGTTGAAAAGGAGGACAAAAAACAAGATGAACAAGGAGAGTCTGTTAATGGTATTAAGTAGTCCATATAGACAAAAAAAAAAGGAGAAATAGACTATCTAATATGTATTTATTATAAATTAGTAATTGCGTATAGTCTGGGAATTTGGTTAAGATTGAATGTCCACGTGACATTCTCACAACATCCCGCTTACATAATGAACGCGAAATAAAATTTCGGATTTTGACAGATCTTGTAATAAATAATATTAAATTAATGTCCTTTCCCACATGAGATTAACACCTATGTAGAATCTACACTCAGCGTTCCAAAAAGCATATCAAAAGACAAAAAAAACAAAGCACATAGCACGAAAGATAATGAGTGACGCCGAAACCAAGCCAATTGACGCCACTTTAAAGCGTAAGACTGAAGAAGAAGAACCAACTGTCACCGCCACTGAATCAACAAAGGAAGACACATCCAAACAAAGAGTCAAACGTCGTAGAAGACAATATGATGACGTTCCAGAGGAAAAGGACAACGAATCTGAAGACGAAGACGATTCTGAAGACGATGCTAAATTAGATGCTAAGTTGGAAGAAGATGCAGATGATGCCGAAGAAGATGATCTTGCGGAAATCGATGCCTCTAATATCATCACTACTGGAAGAAGAACCAGAGGCAGAGTTATTGATTACAAGAAGACTGCTGAGGAATTGGATAAGGAAGAAGGTAAGGTTGCTGCTGCTGACGAAGATGATGAAGAAGAAGAACAGGACGATGGCGACTTTAATGAGACCGCTGAAAAGAAGTAAGCGTAAGGATCACCGCCATCAGATCATAAAATCGTATACATATATAATAAGAACAGTAAATCATTAAATATAACAGTGTAGAATACTATCACAAATCCTTCCCCTCAATAACCACTTGATAAGCCTTGCCAAGAGCCCTCTGTACATCGCTAGTCAACATAGCTCTTCCATTTAATTCAAAGGCCAATCTTGAAGCATTTCTAACAACCGAAGATGCACCAAAGCAAGAGATCAATCTCAAATCGTCAGCAGATTCAATTGAAGTCTCTTCTTCATCATGTTTCCATAAATTATCACGATACGCATATGACCATGCTGTTAAGGTGGCAAGAACCCCTGTCAAAGTATCACCTTGTCCACCAACACGACGATTTGACCCCTTAGTGGAGTTCGTTATCACTGTGTCTCCTTGGGCTATTATATCTATAGGACCTTTTCTTAAGATGGCTATCCCTCCTAGAGCTTTTGATACTTGAGAGGTCTCATTCTTTAAGACCTCACTATCCCATGAGGAACCAGTCTGATCGGTAGATAGAACAATATCTAAAGTTGATGCCAATCTCTTAAACTCCATCACATTTGGAGTCAAAACACAATTCTTGTACCCTTTAATCAGGTCTGGATTCTTATTAATGATGAACAAGGCATCAGCATCTAAGATCATAGGAATCCCTTTCTGTTTCAGAAACTCAATCAATTCGACGACAGTGTCAATCATAACAGAATCACGACCTAATCCAGGCCCAATGACAACACAATGAATACCACGTGATAATAACGAGATGCTTTTCTCCAAAGCCATAGTCTTCTTCCTCATACTATCACCATCATGGTCTTTAATAGACTGGGAATCGTACAAGTAAGGATGAACCATCAAATCAGCTCCATATGATTTAATTACAGACGCAGCTTTACTTTCACAAATAACATGAGATAAATCACATCCAAATAATAACGCTGCTGAAGAAGAGAAATATGGTGCTCCTGTGTAGTCTTCACAACCTCCTATCACCACGATCCTACCGGCTTGGTCTTGTTAGTGAAACTGTAGCTAGATAGAAATCCCCATAGTTTGATATATAATAGACTGGGCGCGGGAATCATTATAATTTGTTAGGACTTACCTTGACCTTTATGAAATGTTGGGAGTAAAGGAGGAACGATCTGTCTTACTAGATGAAGTAATTCTTTAGAGGTGTATTTAGTTATATTGTTCATAATCGTCCTGAGTCCTTGTGTGAATTCTTTGTGATTACTGGGGAAAGTCTTTTACCACTTGAAATTGCTGATACGTCAACCGGTAAATTCTACCTTTATAACCCGTATTATCCAGCAAAATACAATACAGGACTGAAGAGGCAGGGTAACTGCTATTGTTGCGGACATGCAAACGTCACCTAGCTACTAGACTAGCTACTAGCTAGGCTAGCTTCTTAAACAAGTTTCGCATGTCTGAACATAATCTATACAAAGCTTGTGAAATATCCTAAACGATTTGATTGTCCAAAACCAAAAAAAAAAAAAAAGGTCAGAGTTTAGAGATACAAATAAGAAGTCTAAACAATTCCACACCTCCAATTTTGTAGATCTTTGGATGAAATTCTGAATGTGGAATAACAGGTCCTGCAGGTACTACTCACAACTCAGGCGGCTACAACTGCCTTGAGGCTTGTAGAAGTTGACGACATATCGGACGTGGCAGGCTTGAGGATCTCCTTATACTTTAAGCAGCTATAACATGACTCGAGCAGCAAGAAACAAGATCAGTCCTAAGTTATAAATTACAGTACGAACTATTATCTAAATTAAATGTCAACATTACAAATACAATTCTATAGGAATAACTTGTATGTGAGTCCAAGCCCCAGGGCATATTTGAATCTTGATGGTTTGTAATCGCTTCGTAAATGTTAAGCGGGCGGGGGGACTGAGCTTACTTATACTAGAAATAAACATCTGTACCTACTGAGCCTTTAGCCTTATACGCTCGAGTGTAGATCTTTTCAATCTTTCTTGGAACAAATTAAATAAATAATTGATTAGATCATGAACAGTGAACATATAAGACTTTATCAGTACTAATTTTAAAATCATTTCCAAGCCCTTACTTATTAAGCACTATTTAAAATTCCAATTCAGTTGATGACACAGAAATCATCGAAAAGGTTGATTTTATAGTATGAAAATGGAACAATATTACCATAAAGTCAATAATTTGGAGGGTCTGTTGAACTCTGATACTTCTTCAGATAACCTTACATTGCAATTTCAACAACAATCCGATGAACATCAACTTCAACCAAGACAGATTTATCAATCTGTTACTACTATCGAATCTTCCAATCAATGGGATTCCAGTTTTAACAATCAACAGATTCATAATCGATATGAACAGAGCACAAGGATGGTCGATTCCGCCTTCACCAAAGTCTCTATCGGCAGTATATTAAACAAAGAAGATCCAGTTCCTTTGTCATTTAGTTCTAACTTTTCATTAAATGGTTCTTTTCAACGTCATCCACACTCTGAAATGCACCACCATCATCCGAATAGATCAGTTTCAATAGCAAACATGATGAACTCAGACCAGGAAATATCCCCAATGTCATATCCTACACAGTCAAAGCTTAGTACTGCCATTAGTGCAGAATATCAAGAATTAATAATATCGTCTCCATCAGAAGAGGTTTTTGAACGACCACACACAACTACACAATCAAAAGAAATTGAAGAAGTTCGTGAGATTCTTACTAGAAATGTGCCTAATTCACCAGGTCCTGATGATATTTTCATTTTCAAACCATTAACTTATGATAATTTCGATTATAATCATTTGACTTCGATTAGATATGTTAATTTCACATTGAGGGATTCAGAACAAGGATTGAAGAAATCTCTTCATATGATCCAAGATCCTATGCATTTCATTTCTAATATCGAACATATCCATTTCATCTTTTTCAATTGTTTTGTTTTGAACAAGGGAATTTTCTTTAAAGTGGCATGGGCTTCTGAAGGGTATAAGGTTTACATTTGCAGTGATTGTGAGAAAAAATTGATGACTTGTAAATTCATTTATACAGATGGGTCAAAGAAGAAAGTGTTGAATATCGAGAGAAGACTTGAAGAGGGATGTTTTGATCATGTCTGTGATTTGGATGATATTAAGGCAAGATATCAGAAGGTACGATTGGGGAAGTATAAACACGAGAGAAACAAACTTCTGAAGAAGAAATCAATACAGGGACAACCTGGTATTGGTGATAATACTTCTGCTGGTACTACTGGTACAGTTCCAAACGTTAGTTTATTGATGAAGAATTTGGATCAGAATTTCAAAAAGAGATCAAAAGAAGCAGAGGAATTATTCAAATCCTTTAAAAATGAGAAAAACTCAATTCAAAAGTTCAAACTTAATGAAATGTTAGGAGATGATCGAAGATTGAATTTCTATTTACATATCATTTCATTCATTAAAGTTCTTTTGGAAAGATATCATGCCCAATTACAAACGAAGCGATTCGAATCTGCCAAAATCTTAGCCCCTATTCTAATATCAATTACTATTGAAGTAAGATTACGTTGTTCACGAAATGAGTTTGAAAAATGTTGTGCTATGTTGGATTTAAGTCCTAGAGAAACTTATAGAGGTTTGATCACTAAGTTGAAAACAAAAACAGAGAGATATTTGGAAGTTGGAAGTCCTCAGGTTAAGGAAGAAGATAGAGTTTTGGTGGACGAGATTATTGATTTGATCGGGAAAGTCAGTATTTAACTTTTTATAGACAGTCTTATTTCGAGCTAGAACCTAAGAGTATATGATTTTTTTTAGTTTTAACTATAAAAGGCCCCCAATCATTTTTAAAGATGGTCAGATCTATGCATGTACGATTATGCTACGAAATGTACGGAGGTTTGAAGAAGAAGAAGAAGCAATGAAAAATAAAAGAAAAATTTCTTGGAATATTTTTTGGAAATTTTATTCTTAATTAAGATCACGTGAGAGATACCAGTTGATAATTAGGACCTGCTAAAATATTTCGGGTAAAAAAAAAAATTATATCTGATATAGAAAACAAAAAAAAAAAATTTAAACAGAGGCCATTGAGGGTTTTTTTAGATGACAGTTGAAACCTACTCTTCTTAATTTCCTCTCTTCCTATTTTCTCCAAAGTCCTCATAACCACTTCAAAAATGGCCAAGAAGAACAAACTAAATACCGCCCAAAGAAAGGACAACCGTAAGAAGATCGAACAAGAACTTCAAGCCTTAGAACAATCCGTTAAAGATTATGATCCAACAACCTCCACAATCACTCAATTCAAAGAATTACCAATTTCCAAAGAATTAGCCAAGGGTCTAACCAATTGTAACTTCATCTCCCTCACAGAGATTCAAAAACAAGCTATTCCTTATGCTTTAAAGGGAGAAGACATTCTTGCTTCCGCCAAGACTGGGTCCGGTAAGACATTATCATTCTTAATTCCTGTCTTGGAAAGATTACATCGTGCCAAATGGTCTGAATTGGATGGGTTAGGTGCTTTGATCATCTCTCCAACTAGAGAATTAGCTCAACAGATATACGAAGTGTTGATTAAGATTGGGAAATATTTCCAGATCTCTGCTGGGTTGGTTATTGGTGGTAAGGATTATAAGTATGAAAGTGAACGTATTGCCAAAATTAATGTTTTGATTGGTACGCCTGGTAGAATCCTTCAACATTTTGATCAAGCTGTCGGGTTAGACTTATCCAACTTGCAAGTTTTAGTTTTGGATGAAGCT
Source organism: Waltiozyma chaumierensis (assembly GCA_030566875.1). Lineage (NCBI taxonomy): Eukaryota > Fungi > Ascomycota > Saccharomycetes > Phaffomycetales > Wickerhamomycetaceae > Waltiozyma > Waltiozyma chaumierensis. Next base: position 33,364 of record JAKUBK010000172.1, on the reverse strand, counting down.
GACAGATGTTTAGATATGGGATTCAAGAAAACTTTGGATGATATTTTGTCTAATTTACCTACTGATGATAGACAGACATTACTTTTCTCTGCTACTCAGTCTAAATCTGTTAGTGATTTGGCTAGATTGAGTCTTGTCGAACCAAGATACATCGGTGTCAAGGATAAGGATGAAGCTGCTGCCTCTGCCACTCCTGAATCTTTGTCCCAGTCATATGTTCGTGTTCCATTGGAGGAGAAATTGGATACTCTTTACAGTTTCATTAAGACCCATTTAAAGACCAAGACTTTGGTGTTCTTCTCCTCTTCCAAGCAGGTCCATTTCGCCTATGAAGCCATGAGAAAATTACAACCAGGTGTGACTTTGATGAAGCTTCATGGTCGTCAAAAGCAAACAGCAAGAACAGAAACCGTCTATAAATTCTCCAAAGCTCAAAACGCCTGTCTTTTCGCCACAGATGTCGTTGCCAGAGGGTTGGATTTCCCAGCCATCGAATGGGTCATCCAAGTTGATGCTCCTGAAGATGTGGATACGTATATTCATCGAGTTGGTCGTGCTGCTAGATTCGGTAAGGCTGGTAAGTCCATGTTGATGCTCACTCCGTCTGAAGAAGAAGCCTTCTTGAAGAGATTGGCTAGTAAGAAGATCGAAATCAACAAGTTGAATATCAAACAAGGTAGAAAGACATCCATCAAGCCACAATTACAATCGTTATGTTTCCAAAACCCAGAATTGAAGTACTTGGGGCAAAAGGCCTTTATGTCTTATATGAAATCCATCTATATTCAAAAGGATAAGGATGTTTTCAAGTTCGATGAGATCCCAGCTGAAGAATATGCCAAATCCTTAGGGTTACCAGGTGCTCCAAACATTAAAATTAAGGGGATGAACAATTTCGAAAAGGATAAGGAGTTAAAGAATGCTTCTAGACAGTTGTTGGCTTTGAGTAAGGCCAATGAAGATGGTGAATTCGAAGATGCCGATAAGCCTAAGCAAGTCAAGACCAAGTATGACCGTATGTTTGAGAGACAGAATCAAAACGTTCTTTCTGAACATTACAGAGGGATTACTAAGGGAGCTGGTCAAGATGACGAGGATGAAGATGACTTCATGCAGGTCAAGAGAAAGGATCATGATTTGAATGAAGAAGAAATCCCAGACCTCTTAACAATCCCAACATCCAAACGTGCCATGAAACGTGCTTTAACTAAGGAGGCCTCAATCAAGGAAAGAGGAACAGGTACTAAGACCTTGTTCGACGATGAAGGTAAGTCACATGCTATTTATGAATTCGAAGATGAGAATGATTTCCAACAATCTGGTGATGTTTCTGCTCAAAGAAAACAATTCATTGAAAAGACTGGGAAAGATATGGCTGAACGAGACGAGGATGATAAATTGGTGGCTAAACAGAAGAAGCAGGAGAAGAAGCGTAAGAGATTGGAGGCTGAAAGAGGCGCTACAGCTGGTGGTGATAGTGATGCGTCTGAGTCCGATGATGATGTCCAAGTCGGTGCCGATGGGTTTGAAATTGATCATGGTCTTGCTGCTAGAGTCTTGGCTGAGTTGGAAGGTGGTAGATCAGGCTCTGAGGAGGAACAAGATTCTGAAGACTCCGAAGAAGAACCAGACCGTAAGAAAGCCAAATGGTTCCAAAATGATAAGGTTGGTGGTAAGCTTCAAGTTGATAGCGATGAAGAACAGGTGTTGGAATTGGAAGCTCCTGAGACCTTGGAAGATTTGGAATCTTTGACTTCCAGATTGTTGAACCAGTGATACAGCCAGTATACTTCTCTTGCATTTATAAATTTATAGATTTGAAACAAAATTTATTAATAAAATACTTCATTTATAATTATATATATATATATTTTAATAGCTTCTTGTAAGATTAATTATATTATTGGAAAATATCATGGATACATGTTTAAACATTTAATTCTCAAGCTTCACATATGTATATAAAATTTATAGATCTATATATATTCTAGTACACTTCCAAGATGTATCTGGACTCTTCCTTCATATCCTCAACGGCTCTAACCTTATCAACGACGACGCCTCTTTCCTTGGCTTCATTATCAATGATATCTTCCAACACCTCAGTGATATCAGGAACAGGCCAAGTAGGACCACAAAGATAGAAAACACCTTGTTTCTTGACAACCAAGTCGCTTAAAGCAACAACATCCTCACGAATCTTGTCCTGAATATAAACCTTCTCCTTTTGGTCTCTGGAGAAAGCAGCACCAAGATGAGTCAAGATCCCATCCTTCAAATAAGCTTCCCATAACTCACCATACAAATATTCTTCACGTTGATGTCTGGCACCCAAGTACAAGTACACTTCACCGACATCAAGTTTCAATTGGTCACGTTGGTACAATCTCTCTTCAATCATAGCCTTGAATGGAGCCAACCCGGTACCTAAACCAGCCATGATCATAGGTTGGGTTGATAAAGGTGGCAATTTCATCATGGAAGGTTTCAAGGAAACAGTGACTGAATCACCGATTGATAAGTCGGACAAATACTTGGAACATTGACCAAATCTACGACGAGATTGAGAGTCTTTCCATTCAACGACAACGATCAACAAATGTAAGGATGTTGGATGGTAGTTTTGAGAAGAAGAGATGGAGTACTCACGTCTGTGTAAATGAGGGATCAAACCGGAATGAATCAAATCTTGGATAGAATCTGGTTTAGCAGATGGGAAACGTTGGAAAATATCAGCAAAGGTGAAGAAATCTTCGTCTTGATATTTCTTTAATTCAACAGCACCATCAGCGGAGGCTAAAGTGGTCAGCTTGGTCTTTTCGGTGGAATCAGTAGCATATTCAGCTAAGGATTCATAGAAGGCCTTACCTGGCTTACCAAAGATATCCAACAGTTCAACAAAGATTTGATAAACAGTTCTGAATTCGATCAATTCAGGATCATCCTTGTTCTTCAACTCAACAACCTGATCCAAGTCAGAATCAGATAGACCGTACCAAGTTAAGAATTCCTTGACATCGGCTTCGTTGTTTCTACCATGAACACCCAAGGCTTCACCAATACCATACTTGAAGCCTTCGGCACCAGAGATGTCGAACTCGATGTGGATAATGTTACGATCATAAGTCTCTGGAGTCAAACGACGGATCTCCTTAACCTTGATGGAATGGGTTTTTGGGACCAAGTCTGGTCTCAAGGCTGAGGTACTGACGTATTTGTCTTGGAAGGTTAATCTTTTGAAGAGTTCTAACTTGGTATTAGTTGGAAAAGAACCCTCGTGGTCTTCCTCCCCTTCTTCTTCTTCTTCTTCTTCTTCGGTAGATTCACGAAGGACTGAAGATGGTCTGAAAGAATGTTGTAATGGAGAAACTGGCAAAGCAACAAGCTCAGCTTCTTCCTCAACTGCGATGAACTTTTCCAAAGATCCAACTTCCTTAATAGCCAAAGGCAAGATCTTCTCTTCAACAATAGTAACCAAAACAGCAGGCAACAATTCCAAAGAAGAGCCTAATCCGACCAAGATCTTTCTGACCAATTCATTGGTATCCAACTCAGGATATGCCTTAGACCAAAAGGCAACAGAGACAGTAATCAACTTAGCAAAGCCTTGGATTTCAGGAATTTCACCAATAGCCTTTGGATTGACTAGGACCAATCTATTCCCATTGGCAACAGCATCCTTTAAGAAAGAAGAAGGAATATTTTCCTTGACGTAGGCTTCGACATCTTGTTCGTTGAAGGAGGAAACTTCATCAGAACGGATCAAAACCAACCCATCTTGTCTGACAGTCTTGGCGACATCGAACTCAGATAAAACGGAATGAGTATCAATGTAAACAACATCAGCAGAGTCAATCTCACCAGCCAATGGTGAACCACCAGTAGTTCCAACACTGATTTGAGATTGATAAACACCACCTAATTTCAAATGGTCAAACTTAGCTTCGTATTGAACAGTGGATTCGGAGGATTGTAAGGATAAAGTATGGCCTAAACGAGGAGCAAAATCAACAATATCGGAGTTATCTTGAGACCAAATGATGAAGTCCTTCTTGTCAGACAAAGAAGATGACTTAACAGTACCAGTAGAAGAAGAGGTGAACTGGGAAAAGATTTCATCAACAGTGGAAGCAGACCAGGTTTGAGTAGTTGGGTATTTAAAATCCTCAATGGAAAACTCAGTAGTGATAACGTTAACAAACAAAGCGGTTTGAATCTGAGAGTATAAAACAGAGGAAGCTGAATGATCGTTTAAAGCTTGGCCAACAACGATTAATTTCTCAGCAGTTGATGGAATCACATTTAAGAATTCTTGAACGTTGAAAGGAATTGGAATTCTGATAGAAAGAACACCAGCTTGTTCGTAACCTGAAACCAACTGAGATAACAATTCAGATTCAACAGACCCATAAACGACAAAGACAACCTTGGCATCAACGGCACCAAAGTATTGGAATGGAGTATACTTAGTACCAGTCAACTTGGAAAGTGCAGCTAAAGCGGCAGTTGGTCTGTCCACGTAGGATAACTCAGACCATTCAGAAGAAACAGACTTTAATTGTTGATATAACTCCAAACTTTGATCAACGGTTAAGATTTGCTTTGGAGAGAACTTTAACGACTTCTTAGCATGTGATAACCCATCATGTAAGAACACAGAACCTAAGGAAGAGGATTCAGACTCAGAAAACACAGAGTTCAAGATGGACAAATGCTGTCCTTCCTTGGCTGATAATGGTGTGAACACAGTAAGGTTTAAATCATTAGCAAATTGTAAACCTGTAGCATAATCAGACACTAAAGTGTTAGCTTCATCATCGTAGTTTAAAGTGGAAATGGAGAAGTTCAAAGAGATAGAAGGCTCGTTAATAGTCTTCAAATCTTGTCTGAATGTAGTTAAGGCATCAGAAGAAGCAATAACCTTACCAGTGGCATCAGAAGAAGAAGAAGATAAATAACCAAAGATATGGTTCAAAGAGCCTGGTCTAACCTGTAAATGAGTGGCGTTTTCATCGTCATTACCAATAACAGTTTCAAATTCAAAAACCTTAGAATTGCCAACAACACGGTTTGATAAATTGATTAAATCTAAAGGAGTGAAATAGTAATTAGTGGAAGAAGCTGAAGCACCGTTAGCCTTTTTGGATAAGATACCGAATGGACGGAGTAATAAAGAATCTTTGGATCCAGAAGTAGAAGTACTGGTAGAGGAAGTACCGTTTAAGGATGGAGGTTTTGATGAAGTCATTTCTTTTCTTGGATAAGTAAGTACTAATTAAGATTTGGTTGTTCTGAAAGACGTAATTGTAGTAGAGTTGATAATTTGTTTTTATTTTTAAATTTTTCACAGGACGACGATCATCTAGGATGTTATATTAAAAGCACTAGAGGTACAGCTAGCTCTAGAGTCTTGACAATTTAATTGACTATAATTGGTTCAGTAGTTGGCACATTATATCGTTCACTTATGTTGACATATATGACGGAATTTCTCAGTCCTGCAGTCAGATAATTATTAGGAATCAAACTATCAGAGCCACAGATTTCGAGATTTCAAGATCTTGAATGTACAGCTTTTAAGAAATATTTGTGGCGTTTTATTTACGATTTTGCCTAATTAGGGGAATTTCGTGGCTGAAATTTAAAATATTAGTGGCTAGAATCTTCGTTAATTAAAATGTGGCGATGTGGCTAAGTTTTTGAATAATCATATGAATTATCACGTGGTATTACATACTATAAGAATCTGTCTAATCTTCATGTGTAATAATATTCATATTCTACAGATTATATCATCATTATGTAAGCAAGAAATTGATCTTTCATCTTGGGGGCAAGCTCACAAATGCTAAATTTTATACATGATATTGGAAATGTTAATATGATGGGATGATGTCACATGGCACATACTAAGGGAAAAGGACAGTCTTTAAATCGGAAAACTTCAAATACAGTTGTTGCAGCTAGTAACGATCTTTAGTAGACAACGTCTCAATCATCACACTCAAGAAAGACTCTTTTTTACCTTTTTTTCCCCTTAGGTGCTCATTTGGAGAAGTTAATTTACGCAAACTCAATACATTCAAATAGCAGCAGTAATAACAAGAATAGATAATAATAATGGGTAACGCAATGTCTTCAAGTTTTGCCCCAGAATGCACTCCATTAAAGAAAGAATACGATGATTGTTTCAACAATTGGTACAGTGAGAAGTTTCTTAAAGGTAAGAGTTTAAACAATGAATGTGAAGATTTATGGCATGAGTATAAAGAATGCGTTGATATGGCATTGGTTAAGAAAGGTGTTGTGAAGTTGTTGGAGGAAGCTAGAGAAGAAGCTCCATTTGAGAAGAATGGAGCTGTTTCTGATGGCGGTGAGATTTCTAAGAAATAAACCCAAAAGCCTAGCTGGAAGGCGGTATTTTTTTTAGAAGATGAAAGATTTGATCTGGTTTAATTTCTTTAACTTGGTAGGAGGAAATCGTTGCTTTGTACATAGATAATATATTTTTATTCAAACATTCATGGTCCCATTACGTCAATGTAACAATCTTTTATTTATCAATATAGTCGGGTGTTTGTGTATGATATAGGGCTATATATTATTATCCATCGATTCTTTAGGCCATGATTTCTTCCCCTTTTGTTCATGGTAACATCACTATGCAGCATGTATAACATCAAGTGAGTGCATCAGACAGCTAGTTAATTTATTATCTAAAAAAAAAACAAGTAAAAAGCAGTTTGAAGTTTATAAATTAACAAACTATCAACAGTACTAGCTAATATATTTAAGACATAGATCAATAATAATTATTATTATTATAAAGTTCATCTTCGGATATAAACAGATTACCCGACCAATCGTCGGCCCGTGTTGTAACTCGACCGTTGTCTGATCGCGAATTGCCGATGGCGGGAGCACTCTGCAGCTTCCGAAAAGTCGGAACGAAGATACTCAAGTAGTACGTTTCTTATGATAACAACTATATTAATTTGTTTATGCTACCTATACAACGTTTGCTCAGTACTATTGCTTCTTAATATAGACTGGAACTACAGACCCTTCAACTACGTCAGTCTACGGCTTCTATACACATATTTATTCAGAAAGAAAAGTTGATCGATACCTGATTGTATTAAAGTTCCTGAAATCCGCCAAGAGATAGTATTATAAAACCTCAGCCAGTTACCAATCATGTCTCAGAACAATCACAGCAGTAATCAAGAACACCATCAGTCTGCGCCTGGACAAGCTTCAACTTCACCACATCAACACAACATCACCAACTCTTCTGTTCATCAACAGTTGCTTAGCATGCGTCATAGTAACTCAGGTAATTCTCAGATTCATCACCACAACCACAATCAACAATCGATGATGGTAACCTTACCATCGATTCCAAGCAATGGTAGTAGCAATGTGTCTGTTCAAGGAGAATCAGTTATCCCAAACCTGGCAAAATCTTCGCATATAAACCAATCCTCCTTCTCTCCGCATCAATCGTTCACTCAAATGCCGAGTATCCCACAGATGAACACTGGTAATAGCACCAATAACATCACTTCTAATGGTGGTGGTGGTGTTGTGATGATGTCGGGTCAACTTAGTATGTCAAATATGCTTAACAGTAGCAGTAATAATAATAATAATAATAATAATAATACCACCACCACATCCAACATCCCATCTGTGCTGTCCAGTTCTGGGCAGATCTCCAACAGCAACAACACACAAGGCATCTTATCCCATCACGATAGTTACAACTCCACAACGTCGACGACTTCCTCTTCATCTGCAGGTAACAGATTCAAGAAGTCTGGCGGGTTGAGAGTCCGTGTCAAGAAGGCATGTGATAGATGTAAGAGACAAAAGATCAAATGTGATGGGGAGAGCCCATGCAGGGTATGTTTGAAGAATGATCACCAGTGTGTCTACTCGTCAGTTATTGGTGGCGGGTCTTCTCCGAACACTTCTTCGGTGGGGATGATGGATGCTGGGGGTCCTGGCAGTGGATGGAAGCTGGATTCGGGTAAGGGTGATCGTCAGAAGATTTCAGGGGGAAGAGAAACCGCTGCTACCACTGTTAGTGTATCTTCTTCTATAAATAATGACTCTGTTTCTGGATCCGGTTACACTGCCTACTTAGAGAACAGGGTCCGTGAATTAGAACGCCAACTGTACTCCAAAACAGCACAAGAGACTAGTCAAGCAACGTCATCGTCGGCTGACCAAGAACAAATCTTCCATGCCAACTCCTACACTTTCTCAGGAGACAAGTATAGAGTGATGAGAAGATACCAAAACATCCTCCCACACAAATTCGGCACAGAGATAAGTCAGACTGTGTTGAATCTTGGCGAGATCAACAGATACCGGCCAGATGATGAACGCCTGGTCATTCCAAGGATTCAATTCTATGGGTGGAATCTCAGTGGGGGACATTACCTCAAGCAGAGGAAATTGCCTGATTTTGAAAATTTATTCGATCTACAAGATAAAGCCGATTTGAACTGTGTCAATTGGCTATTGAATTATTTCTTTGTCAAGATCAATCCATTGTATGCTGTTATTCATAAGAGAGTTTTCAACGATCAGTACAATTCCTACTTGAACAATCTTTCCAAAAGAGACGAATCTACGAGATTGTTCTCCGCTATGCTTTATCTGATATTATCACTCACTATTCGATTTTCCGATTCCGTCATGCCTTTTGATATCAAGGCCAGAATCGATCGGAGATTGGAAGAGAACCTGTTTGATTCAGGGTATGAGGTTGTCTCGAAGTTATCCTTCGAATGGCAATCTTATGAACTGATTCAATGTTGGATTCTAATCACTTTCTATCTTCGTGTGACACATAGACAGAATTCGTCCTTTATGAGTCTGGGATCGGCTATTAGAATGATGAAAGGGATGTCTTTGAACCTAAACATCATTCCTGAAAGATTGCAGAAGTATGCATACGAGGATATCAAACTGAGAAGATGTTTCTGGATCGTTTACACTTGGGATAAGATTTATTCGTTCCAAAGTGGCAAGGCTTCTGAATTGAATGAAGAACAGATCTTTGTCCCATTGCCTGAATTATCAGAGTCAGATGAGTTGCCGGATGATTGGTTGAATCCTTTGGCTCTGGCAATGACCCATTTGAGTATTATTTCATCAGAGATTTCCAAATATAATCAAACTCATTCTCAATACGACGATTTGTTCTTAAAGACAACTCTTGAGAAATTGTACCAATGGAAAGCTCAGACTGGAAAGATCTTAGCTAACCAAGCTGAATCCTCTTCAAGACCAACGATCCAATCATTAGACCAAGAGCTAATCAATCAACTTGACCTCACTTACTATGATATCCTCTTAAACATCCACAACAAATCCTTAGTCCAATCAACAACGACTTCCCTAACCAATTCCTCATCTATTGTATCCTTAACCGATCATTCCCAATCAGTTCTCAGGATCATTGAATCAATAGACACACGCAACGAATTGATCAAACCTTGGTGGTTAACTTTGACGATTCTTTTTAACGTGTCGCTTACGTCTTTGATTTTAATAAGTAATAATCCTCAGCATCGTTTATTACCAATTTTTCATACCTCATTGGGGTTTTTGAAATCATTAGAATCTCAAGGGAATTTCGGAATGGTCAAAGAATGTCTTTGGTGTCTTAATACGTTGAATTATTTGTCTGTTTTGAAATTCGAAAATGGAGTCAACTTATTACGTTCGGAAATCGACCAAGATGAGTTAAGGAATGATGTTAATAAGATTAAATTTTATCAGTTTGGTAAGGTTAAGGAATCATCTGCTACTGCTTCTAAGGAAAAGCCAAACAAATCTACAATCAATACCATTTCCATCAATGAAAATTCATCTCAGCAACAAATCACTGAAAATCATTCAAGAAGAACATCGATTGGAAGTTCGTTAAGGGGTCCATTACAAGCTGATAGTAGCAACGGAATGGGTATTGATGATTTATCTCCGTCGATGGTTGATGGTTCAAATGCAGTTGATTTGATGGGGAATTTGAAATGGTTTGATCAATGGTTGAATGAGTTTAAGTAGATCTAGTCTATATACTCTGGTAGATGTATATTCTATATATAAAATCAAACATATAAATTTGTGTTTTCCTATATGTTAGAACGGTTGTACCAGTACTGAGATAACACGTTTTACCTAGCTATTTTACTTATAGTACTACCATCATACCAAGAACACCACCAGTACAGATTATCTACATCCGAATAGATATATAAAAATAGAGAAGTACACATCCAAATCGAATCTTCAATAAAAAAAAATTTCATGAGTAGATTTAATTCAAATACATCAATCATTCTTCCTCTAAGCCACTAATATCCCAACCAGTAGAACCAATCTGCTCATTACTCTTCTTTTCCTTTTCTTTTTCTTTTTCTTTTTCTTTTTCATTATCAGAATTATCATTGCTCTTAACAGTCTGATTCTTTGTTAAATCACTAATGAATGAATTTCTATCAATGAACGGATCGTCATCAATGGAATCATTAACTCCACTAACATCTTCAAGAACTTTATTTATGATCTCACTGGCTAATTTCCTGACAGGAGATCTCTTTACAACACGACCAGCAGAGTCTGCGTATTGTAATTCTTTGGTGGTTTTGTCGTTTTTGTTATTATGAGCACTGAATTGTTCTAGGTGTGGTGGTTCGTGTACACTTAATGAATCATCGGTGATGTTATATTTCTGAAACACTTTTGGGGTGCTGTCTTTTGGAAATCTTTGCGTTTCACCACCTGATTTTCTTTCTTGTTCAGAATTTTCAGTTTTGTTATTAAGCAGTGGTTTTGGTGTTCTTTGTTTTGGAGATCCACTTGTAGTGTCATTATGATCCAATGAAATATCAGAATTCAATTTTGGAGTCTCAATATCTGAGGAAGATGAATCGAATCTTTCGGCAATTGAACTCTTTCTTCTTTTTACTCTCTTATTGTTGGTATTTGGAGTGACCGAGTTCACCACTCCAATAGTTCTCTTGTTGGTTAAAGTACCTGTAGTATCACTATCTCTCCTTTTCGGTGTCATTTGGATCTTGTAATTTCCATGTGGCCCAGATCTTAGTATTTGTTCATATGTTGAGTCTTGTTCTTGAAACACAGGAAGAACAGGCAAGATACTATCAGTGGTGTCAAACTCAGCCAATAATTCATTTCTAGTACCACCCTTAGTGTTAATCTTATCAGTACTGGTTGTTTTCAAATTTGGCATGATGGGGTTAAATTTTGTTGGATCTATTAATTTCTGTTTGTTCAACTTAACAGGTGTCAAGATCTCATTTGAATCTTGTCCTAATGTCTTTGCAAGACCACCTGGAACAATCGTAGTATTGGAATCATCTGTCTGGAGCGAAGTGCCTGTACCCATAGAAGTATCATCGTAAACTTTTAAGTCAACTTGAGCTGCATTTTCAAGGAAATTCTTCCAGAATGTGACACCATTCCAAATCTTTTGAGAACTAAGATGATATCTGTTCACCACAGGTATTATCTCTTCGTTGATAATCTTGTGGGATTTTGAGAAGGATTGATCGATCTGTTGTAATGTTAAAGTGATCTCTTGTTGTAGTTTTTCTAATTCTATGGCTTGTAATGAGGCTTCTGAGGCCGCTGTTGTTGGTGGATTTGCAATCGCTGTGGAAAAGATGGATTTCCTTTTACCGTTGTGATTGTTTGAAGACATATTTTGGTTGGTTTCTGAAGGGAAAATGTCGTACTTTGGAATACCTTAATTCTTTTTAAAACCGTGACTTTATTAATTGTATCAGACGCGTAATTTATGGTGTTGATTTTCAAAATGTTGAAGGATATTCGGTACATTCCAATTCACGTGTTAATGCTTTATCCTCGATTTCCGGATCCTCAAAAGATCATCCTTTTGTAAAACAGTATAAGCCCGAATTGAAATCTATGAGTATCTTTATTAACATTTACGAGTTTGTTTCCCTTTTATTGTTTTGAAATTTTCTGGTCATTTACATATGAACTGTAAATCTTTAATAAACTAGCTATTTCATGATATTTGAGCTGGATATTTCAGAATGTCATATTCTTTGGTCCTGGGTTTCCCAAGCCACGTATTCCGGACCACCAACTCCAGCCACATCACGTGTCATCAAAAACCTGTAGCCTTCAAGGCCCAGGCTCAGGGATGATTGTCAAACTTTATTGAAGGTCCGGGACTTGGGGAACACCAATGTACCTGGACGCATGATCAATATATGTTTTACAAATTTCAAATATTCACCTGATCTGATTGCTCTAGGGACAGTTTAAATTCCCCCAATTCAATATTTCTATATACTGATCAACTCAAGTCCGAATTATCTACCTTTAATTCGCTCTAAATCTCGCTTATAAGAACACTAAATTCTTCTTATCTACAAAATCCTGGATCATAAAGGACATCCAATATTCAACAAAACTTTGAACTGGATTCAGAAATCTTACTGTACAGAAGTCATAACGCACAAGCTGAGAGTTTCCGAGGAAAGGCATTGCAGAAATAGAGATGGACTGTAGCTGAATCTAGCAGCAGAACTTGTAGTAGGAAATTGGAATCAAGAATCAAGAAATATGTATCTTATTTTTCTATAAATTTGCCTTGAGAAAAACTCAGTCCACCCTAGACCTGGACCGGACCGTACTTAATTCAAGCCGATGCACATAAAGTCTAAGATTCAGCCCTCCAAGAGATATGATTGGTCTGAAAGATCATCTCCTGAGCGGAAGTCACGTAAGGACATGTATACATATGTAGTAATGGTGCCTATTTCTCGAAACAAATTGTCGCGACTCTCAGGGCTCAATTGAGTCTGTCCAATTACATACCAAAAACATGTAGCTGATACGTACTGCACAGATTTATTTTTTTCTTTCTTTCAAACGGTGGATGTGACACCGGACGGCAGTGGGGAGTCCAGAGGGCCCGCCCGACTAGCCCTCGACATGTATACAAGACGTTGATGTAAAGCAAATGTAGTGCAAGTGCAAGATATCATGCCAAAAAACTCACAAAAAACCCAGATACACAAATATATGTATGTAAAGACTAAATTTTTTACTCAAAGGCTAAGAGTGGAATCATGTACAGATGCTATCAGATCTGAAAATGAGTTGCTGACAGTGCAAACTATACGTCTATATAAATCATGGTATCAAGAGGGAATGGGATCTCCCCAAGTTATTTAATTTTTCTTCAGAACATTCCCGAACCAATAATAATATCTCTCCCCTCCAAGACAGATCCTGACGTAAAGGGGACCATTTTTCAATTTACGATTTTGGCAAAAGAAAGAAGAAGAAGAAAAAAAAAAACTTAAACCCAAAAAAAGCGGCGCTGCGGGAGCCTGCATACAGGCAGAAGCGAGCGGCAAAACGATGTGTGTTGTCAAAATCGTGAAGGAGTTGGGATAATTTTACGATTTGTTCAAAACCTCTTCAACAACAAATTACTTTTGTTCAGCTTCAGCTCCTCCCTTTCACACATCAATCATTCATACTCTACAGTATATCTAGTAGCTTGTTACGTTGTATCAATCGAAACTAGCTATTTTTCTTTTTCAAATCCATTTTCCCTGCCCTCCTGATCAAATCTATCGCAAATTATCCTTTGTTTACATTCAAAACAAAACAAAACAAAACCCATCAAAACAAAGCTAAAAACAACAACAACAACCTTACAAACTATCAAGATGTCTACTCCTAAGCAAGAACAGAAGGACACCACTGCTACTATCAACGAGCACATTCCAGCCGCTGCTCCATTGAACACCAACGAAGATGCTTTCAGATCTTACCAAAACAACAACCCTTACCAACAACAAGCCCAAGTCTCCCAAGGTTACTACTTTGGCCAACCGGGCGCCACCACATCCCAAGCTGCCCAGCAAGTCCCAGCTCCAGTTTCCAATGGCTATGCTGGCTACCAACAGTACCAACAATACCCAGGGTACCAGACTGCTGCTCCAACCGCTGCCCCAACTACCCAATACAGTGACTACAAGTACAGCTACCAACAACCACAAGCCGCTACCCAATACTCTGCTTCTGCTCCTGCCACCTCTGTTGCTCCATCTTACCAACCAATGGTGAACCCGTACCAAGCCGGTGTGCAGCCTTCTGCTATTGGCCAAATCCAGCCAGTTGGTTCCAGACCAAGGGTCACCACCACTATGTGGGAAGACGAGAAGACTTTGTGCTACCAAGTGGACGCCAACGGTGTCTCTGTTGTCAGAAGAGCCGACAACAATATGATCAACGGTACCAAGTTGTTGAACGTTGCTCAGATGACCAGAGGCCGTCGTGACGGTATCTTAAAGTCCGAAAAGATAAGAGATGTTGTCAAGATCGGTTCCATGCACTTGAAGGGTGTTTGGATTCCTTTCGAAAGAGCTTTGGCCATGGCCCAAAAGGAAGGCATCGTTGACATCTTGTACCCATTGTTTGTCAGAGACATCAAGCAAGTCATCCAACAAGGCTCCACCACTCAGCCAAACCAAGCCCCACAATACAACTACGCCCAACAAACCGCCTCCAATGCTAATACCAGTGCTTCTACCAGTGCTGCTGCTGCTGCCACCACCTCCACCACCTCCACCACCTCTTCTGCTTCTGCTCCAGCTGCTCAGCCAGCCCCAACTGCTTCACAACCAACTCCAACTGCAACCGCCCAACAATCTGTCACATCTGCTGCTGCTTCCACTACATCACAACCATCTTCTGGTGCTGCCGCCACCAACTACGGTTATGCTGCTCAATACGGTGCCCAATCATACTACGGTACTAACGGCTCATACCAACAACCAATCCAAACCTCCCCACACCAACAACAAGCTCAGTCTCAAGCTGGCTCAAACCCAACTGCTTCTGTTTCCGCCACAGCTGCTCCTCAACAATACCAAACTACCGGCTACCCAGGATATCAGCAATACCAGTACGGTTCTTACCAAGTCCCACAACCAACTGGTCAATACTATCAACAGGCCGGTGCCCCAGTCGCTACTCAACAAGGCAATGGTGCCTCCTCTGGTTCCAATGCTTCCAGTAACAACAATAGCAACACTACAGCCTCTAACAACAATGCTTCTACCGGTGTTGGTGCTGCCACCAATGCCTCTGGTGCCGCTGCCGCTGCTGTTAGTGCTCAATCTACAACCTCTGGTGCTGGTTCTGCTCCGTCTTCTAACGGTTCTGCTTTGCCTAACTCCAACACTTACCCTCAATATCAATATGGTTACCCAAGTAACTATGGACAATACCCAGTTGCCACTGCTCAACCTACCGGTCCAGCTACTACCCAGCTTAACGACGAACAATACTCCAAGTAATAACTGGGTTTCTATGCTTTACTTTGTTTGTAGTATGTTTGTTTGTGTTTTTTTCTTCTAGTTTTTTTTTGGAATTTTTGGGAAGGTGATGATTAATTGGGGTTTCCGGTTTCAACTACGAATTTTTGGTTAATTTCATTTCATCTGTTGTGGGGTTTTATTTTCTTGGTTTCGACTTTTATTGTCATTTTAATATGTGTTTTTTGTTTGTCTTATGATCATCTTTGATGGTCTTTTACAGCTATCTTTGAGCCATTCTATCTGGTCATATATGTGTACTATAGTTTCTATTATATTGATAAATTTTTCATCAGCTAGCAGCTTGTAGCTCTTGATATATAATTGCTAGAAGAGATCAGATTTTAATATGACTCGTGTGGATATAGGTATACATAATATTAGTGTGAATGAACTCAATTACAAAACATTTATTGAGATAACAAACAAACCTAAAATACAGATCGCAATGTAGTCGCTCAGGCTTACCACAAAGCATAAACTATTCTATCAACAAGGACAAACTAAGTGTGAATTACAACAATCCTCTGTTGATAGTGGAACAGAGAACCAAGTTCAACAACAATTGTTCTTGTTCTTCTTAGAATCAGTACCTGGAGTTGGTGTCAAAGAAATAGTTTGACCAGCAGGAGGCTTATTGGCAGAGTAATCAGAAGCATCAAACTCATGCTTAGACACCATATTGTAAATAGATTTCAATAATTGTTCAAAGGATAAATCAACATTCTCAGCATTCAAAGCAGAAGCTTCAGTGAATAATAATTGGTTTTCTGCACTGAAATGTTTGGCTTCATCTGTAGGAACAGCTCTCAAGTGATCCAAATCGGACTTATTACCAACCAATTCAATAACTATGTTTTCATCAGCATGATCTCTTAATTCCTTCAACCATTTACTGATGCTTTCATAGGATTCAGACTTGGAAATATCATAAACGATCAAAGCACCAACTGCGCCTCTATAGTATGCACTTGTTATAGCTCTGTAACGTTCTTGACCAGCAGTGTCCCAAATTTGTGCCTTGACCCTCTTGCCGTCTATTTCAATGGTTCTGGTGGCAAATTCAACACCAATGGTTGATCTGGATTCTAAATTGAATTCGTTACGTGTGAATCTTGTCAATAAGTTGGATTTACCAACACCGGAATCACCAATAAGAACAATCTTGAAGAGGTATTCGTAGTCGTAAGAGTATTCGTTGTTTTCAGCCATTCTGGTCTTGCTAGTATGTGTGGATTTTGATGATGTGTGGTTGTCTAACTTGTTGCTGATTATCTTTTGTTGATAGAATGAGAAAAAAAAAACACTTTTATTAATATTATTAATAACGGTGGGGTTTTAACTTTTTGCTCGTTTAACTCTAGAAATCAAATATTACAGAACAGAGGAAACAAAAGTTTGACAATTGGTTATCTAAGAGAGACTTCAGATAGACTTTGACGGATTTTCAATCAAGCTTCAAGATGATTTTGGAATGCTCTTGTTGATTCTCAAGGACAACGATTCAATTTATTCTTAACGGACAGCGTTGCCTACGCATATCATAAAACCTCACCACAAGGACTCTCAACCCGCCAGGGCGCTTAACTTCAAAGTTCAAAGTTTAAAACGAAATGTTAGATCATCCGCCCGCGAATAGGTAAAGTCCTAGATGTGTGAGTGTGTTACCCGGTGTAAAGATTATTTTGACTGCCTTGGGTTTTTTGGAAGACAAAAATGTTGAAAATTGATTATGTCATCATATTACTCGGATTATGTAATACTAGTTCTAAATTCTTTGGACCGGAAAAAATGATAAACACAGATTTATAACTCTGTCAGTTTAGAAGTTTGAGGGAAAGTCGGGGACCTCTTGAAAGGACTTTGATTTCTTCATCACTCACACATAGAATCTTTTACATAAATCCATAGAAAATGGTAAGTTTATTGTTGATACCAGATTATTTGGAACATAATATCCAGTTACTAACAAATTGAGTTAGGTTGCACCAAGCAAGAAACAAAGACTATCAGATATCATAAACTACAGGGTCAAAGTCATAACACTTGATTCTCGTCAATTCGTTGGTGAGTTACTCTCTTTTGACAAGCACTACAACCTGGTATTGGCAGATTGTGAGGAATACAGAATAACCAAAAAGTCACAGTTATCACTTAAGGATCGTGCTAAAGCTCAAGCAATTGGACAATCCGCTCCATCTGAATCCAGTTTAATCCAAGAAGAAAAGAGAAAATTAGGTCTTATAATATTAAGAGGCGAACATGTCATCAGTACTACAATTGAAGCCCCACCAAGCAAGCCTGTTTCCCAATTAAAGACATTAAAGAAAGGGAAAGGGGTTATTAAACCAGTTACTTCCACAGGGGCTACCACCAGTCCAACAACATCGTCATCAACAGCTTCTTCCTCTTCTGCGATGAGAAAACCAGCTGTCACTGGTAGAGTCGGTAAACCTACTGGTGGTAGACCTGGATTCCCAGGATTTGGAGCTGGGGCTCCAAGAGGATTCAACCCACCACCAGGTTTCAAGAGATGAATCTATACTCTGTTTAGGTGTAAGTATTTGTCGTGTTCTATACATAGAGAGTTTTATTATTAAATTTTATTATTAAATGGGTTTTGGTTTAATAACTGATGATTATGAAGATATCGCTTTAGATGTAATATTCTCCAGACATCTGAATATGAATTGATAGCATATATTGTAACTCATAATCTACGTACCAGTTCTACACTGCAACATAAAATGAACTATCTATCTATATATATATAGCTTGTTCTGCATGAATGAAGTCATGTAAATATTTTCATAACTAAATATCTCTATAAATTTCTCTCAAATATATCAAAATGATAATTGAAACCCCTACATCAGAATTCTTATAACCAGATAACGAATTCCACATAAATAATAAATAAACCTCTGACCAAGACCAACCCTATGATCGTAACCATCAACACAATTAAAGTAGAATTATTGCAACTTTGGAAGATCCAGATCTCTCAAACTTGGTAACTTAATAGCACTAGAAATAGGTTGTAATCTTGGAGATTGTAAAGGAGTGGAGATTGGTGTGATGTTTGTTGAAGCAAAGTTACTTACAGCCATATTGTTTAGATGTGGCTGATTATCAAAGTTCATGTGGAACGACACACCAGAAGAAGACGAAGAGCAAGGCTTCATTTGAAGTGAAGTTGGGGAGTTTGGTCTACTTTTCTTCAGCAATGGCTGTTGTGCATGATCTTCCATATGTGATGGGTGAGCTCTGGAGGCCACTGGAGAAGTGGACACAATTGGAGTCATTCTCTTCAAGTTCGACAAAAGATTCAAATGGTTATTGTTCGAAGGAGTGCAGGATATTGGGGTGGAAGATGTGGTTTGGTTGTTCATGGAGTACAGCGAAGTGGAAGAGTTAGACTTTGACGAGTGTGTAATGGAGAACTCTGAAAGGTTTGTAGAGGAAGTATTTCTAGTAGATAGAAGCGACGTGGAACTTTGAGACACATGCATATTGTTCTGAAGCACCTTTGGTGGGGAAAGGATGTTTGGTAAGTTGATAACAGATTTGTTTTGGAACAAGCCAGAAGAACCGTACGTTGGAATACTTGGCAAGTGCAGAGCTGAATGATGTGACTGTATACTTGGAAGTGGAGTATGAACCGGGGTTTGTGGGGCAAAAGTCTGTTGAGGAACAGCTGGGTAGCCAACTGGTGGGTGTGGCATATTTATAGGAATAGCTTGAACTGGATTAATGTAGTAGGTAACTGGCTTGTTCTCATCGTACTGTTCAGCAAAAGTAGTTTCTAGGTTGCTGGAAGACTTGTTCTTTCTAAGTCTGTTATTGTTGGAGTGGATTCTAGTATGTCTGGTTAACTCATCAGATCTGGAGAACTTCTTGGTACAGTATTGACACTTGAAGGGTTTTTCACCTGTGTGAATTCTCATGTGTCTTGTTTGATGTTCTAATCTATGGAAGGATTTCGAGCAGACTGTACACGAAAATGGACGGGATGGATCTTCCGGAACTTTTGGTGGTGAGATACTGACTGTTTCGGTGGACATGATGTGTTGTTGGTTGTGTTTGGGCTTTAGGAGTAGATGAAAAAGTGGAAACTATTAACAAAATATGTTTCTAAAATCGAACGGGGAAAGTCAATCAAATATGATTATTTAAATAGTATCAGCCTAGTTGTGAAGAGCAGGGGGATTTGGAGGTATATGTAGTAAACGAAGTTAGAGAAAAATCCACTCATACCGGAAAAACTTTTTCGGACCACCAGCAGATAATATGCACATACCCGGAGAAGTTTTTCCGGTGGTCAGACTCCTGCTTTTTGGACTTTCTTTTTATGCAACCCACAAGGAAATTATTCCGGTGTTTCCTGGAGAATTACGTCGGCCAGTCTGGGCCTGGGCTCTGGAGGGTTAATGTGAGGCTTTAACTAGGCTACGCACTACGACGTAGGCGATACAGCCTAGCTGAGTATGTGAAGAAAGGGGTGGGCTTTGCTTCAAAGTTTGTACGTTGCTCCGTTGATGATCCTACACACAGATTTTCTTGAAGTCTAACATGAAAAACTGACAATGCTCCAAGATATCTGAATAACATCAGAAATTATTATTAATATTTCACCGTACTTCGTCCTGGGAGTTTCCTTGAAATTTCTTTATGAATTGGAAATAATAAGTCTAGAATTGATCATTCTGTTCAAACTTCACAGTGCACACACCCTTCAATTTATTTTTTTGCTCATATCTCCATCAAAATTCTTTTCTGTCATTTTTGAATGTGAAAATACATACATGGAGATTACACAATTCTACGTAACTATAAGCTTGTAGAGCCTGTGTCGGCTAGGTCTCTGTGGTCTCTGCCTACACCTTTTGAATACCTATAGGCTATAGGAGAGCCAGTACTTGGCATATATCTATAAAAAAAATAGGTCTGGTAGGTTGGAGCTTGGTACTGTTTTTCCGCCAAACTTAACAACAGTACAAAGTAGTACTGAAGACTCCCATATTGGTCTAATTTTGCAAGCTGTAGTACGGGAAACTATTCAAGTGATTTATGATTAGAAGCGGTAAAACTAAAATTCCAACAATTTACCATCTATCACGCAACAATTATTTATTTCGAAACTATAGCTTGAAAATATCATTATTCATATGAAATAGTACCTTATCTGGCGCAGTCTCTATCCATCGTATATAAAATTTTCTGGGTTATTCCAGTACCAGTCTTATAGCAATTGTACGGGTTGAATACTACTAGGATATCCCAACCTGATTGCTCTATCACAATGTAAAAGGTGCTAATTAGCGTACATGGAAGAAAGAGTAAAATACAAAATCTAAAAACCCTGAGTCTCAAAAGATTAGAACTTTTAATAAAGCGATTATTATTTTTTAAGGATAAATATGCGACAAATCTTACTTCACATCTCAGCTAGTGCAAGTGAATTGATTCGAGAAGTAGGCCAATTGAAAGCAGTTAATCCGTAGTTGGTCGAAGGAGTAATGTAAATAAACATTCGTTTCAGGATCGAAACTTAAAAGCATTAAATATATTGGTAGTACAAGCTATGTGTTTATTCGGCAATCTATAATAAAACTACTTAGAGTTTTATATATGGTTTATCTTATGTCCGATAAATTCTTCAAATTACCTCAGAGTCCAGACTCCTGACCTAAAAATAATAAAGTTGAAATTTTCAGCCCCTTTTAGGAAATAAGTTATTGCATTGTACTGCATGAATAGTTTTTCCGAAAATTGCAAACAACAAAAAATCCGGAGTACATCCAGATCTACTTCTCGAATTAATTGTCGTGCCAACCACCACCAATAAAGTGAACAAGTTTTAGATATATATCTCATGATCTTTTTTTTTTGCCTCATGAAGCTCTCTGCACTCCATAATTCAATAAATTCACCCCTTGTATTGGAAGTTTAACCATGATATTATAGTTATCTATATACATAGGAACTATTGACATTTCAAGTTTCATTTAAGATCATGAAGTGACAATATAAACATATTTGTCTACTTCAATTAACCACGACTATACAGGCATATAGATTAGTATTACTATATGGTTGATTTTCAGCAAATCATGAGCTCGATGATTAATCAAAGGTTAGATACGCTTAAGTTCTAGGTTGGTGATGTATCGAGTAGATGTGCGGCTATTCTGGGTAATGATATTGATAAACCACGCGGGATCAATTGAAACTCCTTAAAGAATCCAGACCAAGAGACTTCGTGAATTATTGTAAGAGATTCCAAAATAATCTGAAATGCAACAATAATAACCTAGAGATTACAGCTAATGCTCTAGGCTGGTCAGAAGCTACACCCTAAAGGTTAAGTATATACATGTAACATGTAACCTGTAACGAAAGCCTTACAAGTGCTGTAAATCTATTGGTAAATAAATCAAGACCCAATCCAAACCTGTAAGCCATGTATCTACTATCTACTGTACGAATATATATATTGGAACTAAATAAATATATTTAGGGGGGAGGGGAAAGGCCAACATGAAAAAGCACTAACGTTCTTGAATGCCTTACAGCTAATTTATATAGCCCACAAATATAAATTTCTTCCCGCGTACCTAAAAGCGAATCTATGCAGTGACATGCAGTGAATATGTATGTATTCTTTGACGATTTGTCTAAAATTTATACAATATATATTTGATAATTGGCACATGGTTTAAACAGGTTAAAATGGAATATGTATTTGTAAATTTGGAAACTAAACGATGAAAAGCCAATAAAATAAGCTTAACCGAAAAATTAAACTAATTGTGTGGAATTTCTTCAATAAATAAGCCAGCTATAATAAGCTATATACACTTGCAACTGTGAAGCAGAAGCAGTAACAGATAATAAAAAATAAATTAGAAAGAAACTGAAAAGGAAAAATGACTAGCTCTTGTTCATTTGATGCAAAACTTAGTAAGATCTGATGGCAGGTGGGACAGACTTACATTCGTTTTCATCCAAGGTGTGGGAGATGACATCTCTGTAAGCCAACTTGGTTTCAGCACCGTTTTCTAATTGCCAAGATAAGGAATGCTTCATCCAGTTTTCATCATCTCTGGTTGGGTAATCTTCTCTGGCATGAGCACCTCTAGATTCCTTTCTAACGACGGCAGATTCAGCGGTTTGGACAGCACAAGTCAACAAGTTTTGTAACTCTAAGGTTTCGACTAAGTCGGAGTTCCAGATCATGGATCTGTCAGAAGTACCAACATCGGCAAAGGTCTTGTCAACCTTGTTGATACCAGCAACACCATCTTCTAAGGATTCTTGGGTTCTGAAAACAGAGACGTCTGTTTGCATGGTCTTTTGCATGGCCAATCTGATTTCAGCAGTGGACTTGGAACCAGAAGCGTTTCTCATCTTGTCCAAGTTGGCAATGGATTCCTTACCTAAATCAGCTGGCAATTGCTTGTGTGGTAAACCTGGCTTCAAGGTGTCAGCAATGGTCAAAGCAACGGCTCTACCAAAGACAACTAAATCTAACAAGGAGTTGGCACCTAATCTGTTAGCACCATGGACAGAGACACAGGCAGCTTCACCACAGGCCAACAAACCTGGGACAACCTTGTCGTTACCTTCTTCGTCAATGGTCAAGGCTTCACCACTCCACTTGGTTGGGATACCACCCATATTGTAATGGACAGTTGGTAAGATTGGGATTGGTTCCTTGGTGACATCGACACCGGCGAAAATGGCAGCGGTTTCAGAGATACCTGGTAATCTTTCCTTCAAGACTTCGGCTGGGATGTGGGACAATTGCAAGTGCATGTGGTCCTTTTCTGGACCAACACCTCTACCGGCTCTGATTTCCATGGTGATGGCTCTGGAGACAACGTCTCTGGAGGCCAAGTCCTTGGCGTGAGGAGCGTAACGTTCCATGAATCTTTCACCTTCAGAGTTGATCAAGTAACCACCTTCACCTCTGGCACCTTCAGTGATCAAACAACCGGAACCGTAGATACCAGATGGGTGGAATTGGATGAATTCCAAATCTTGCAATGGTAAGCCAGCACGGGAAACCATGGCGTAACCATCACCAGTACAGGTGTGGGCAGAGGTACAGGAGAAGTAAGCTCTACCGTACCCACCGGTGGCAATGACGGTCTTATGGGCTCTGAATCTGTGCAAGGTACCGTCTTCTTGGTTGTAGGCCATGACACCGACACATTCACCGTTGTCCATCAACAAGTCCATGGCGAAGTATTCAATGAAGAAGTGTGTGTTGTGTCTCAAGGCTTGACCGTAAAGAGAGTGTAAAAGAGCGTGACCGGTTCTGTCGGCAACAGCACAGGTTCTGTAGGCTTGGCCACCCTTACCGTACTCCTTGGATTGACCACCAAAGGCTCTTTGGTAGATTCTGCCTTCTTCGGTTCTGGAGAATGGGACACCGTAGTGTTCCAATTCAATGATGGATTGTGGAGCTTCTCTGGTCATGTAGTGGATGGCGTCTTGGTCCCCTAACCAATCGGAACCCTTGACGGTGTCGTACATGTGCCAGTGCCAGTCGTCCTTGTGCATGTTACCCAAAGCAGCGTTGATACCACCTTGGGCAGCAACAGTGTGGGATCTGGTTGGGAATAACTTGGAGATACAGGCGGTCTTGAAACCAGCGTTGGCTAAACCGAAGGCAGCTCTTAAACCAGCACCACCGGCACCAACAACTAAACAGTCGTATTCGTGGTCAATGATGTGGTAGTTGTCAGCAACACCCTTGGCGGCGTTTTCACCAGCAATGTCGCCATTGACAGCAAAAGCGTGTCTGGAGGCAACAGAGGAGGAGAATTGTCTGACAGATCTGGAGACTAGTCTGTTAGATTGGCGGAGAGATAACATATTGTTGTTCTAATGTAAGTGAATTATCTAAGATTTGGAACCAGGACTTGATCTTCTTCTAGTTGGAAAACCCTTTAACTATGATGATTGTTCGTTAGGAAAAAAAAGGGGAGAGAAAGAGAGTTCAATTTGTGGCGAGGGTCGAAACCTTTGAAACTTTAGTACGATAAATAAAAAAGCCAAACTTAACAGAGTGGAACTCCTTTCTAATTGGTTTATATTACAAAATTCTTTTCCTTTCTTCAATTTCTTCAGCAGCTGGTTAAGTTCTCCAGGACCCGGTCAAAAAAATCCGTATGGTACTGACCTCTCCTGGTACGCACACGTCAGTCAACCCACTTCACCTTTTTTTTTTTCGAAAAAAGTCCTTAGAATAAGGTCTTTTTCTTCTCCTAAAGAAAAAGGGTTAAACGAATCATAGAATCCTACCATCGCTCTAACCAACCATTCAATTAAACAACTTATACACTTTGTAATTACAGTATATCTTGTTGTATCCATAGAGCTCAACGTCTTTAAAATCTGCTTATTGTTTGTGATTTAATTTGATCGGACAAAGTCTCGCAAAAGCTTGGACCCGAAAAGGCCAATTAAAATTAAAGTATTTGTCAAACCTCCGAGAGTATTTTGATGGTCACCGGGTGTTGTCGGAGCTTTTTAACTGAATGAGTATCCCGGACAACCGCAACTTGCATGATCATAAAAATTACTAAAATTACGGGATTTCTCTCTTTATCATGTGATTCAATGTTTAAATACGGGGGTAAATATCATCATTTGAAGGTCCTATTTCTGTTGATTTACAATCTTCATACTTAAAGTGATAAACCATTTCTGACCATGGTTCAAGTATTATAACCTCTCAATTAAACTTTATACAATTTGTAACTAGACTCTAGCATGGCTTTAAACTCCAGCTATAAATCAAACAATGATATAAATAAATCAATCAGAAACCATAAAAACATAATCCATAATCCCATCTCCAAACCTTAAAACATCCGAATTGAACAATTCAACAAAACGACCCTGTGGGATCTCATCATTATTCAATATAGTTCCATTACTTGAATCCAAATCAATAACATACGCCTTTACAACTTTATCATCAATCTGTCTAAATTGTATCACGGCATGTTGTTTGGATACAGATTCTTCAGAAGTTATAATATCACATACTTTCCCATCTCGTCCTATTAGATGACTGGTACGTGTGTTTAACTTCACTTTGATAGGATCTTTTGTTGTGGATTGTGGATATATGTAAATGTAATAATCCTTAACTAGTTGTGAAGTTGAAGATATGGCATCTTCTGGTTCCACATATTTTAATTGAATCCCGTCGATATTATTCGACTCTTTGGCTAATAGTCCTGAAGGTTTAAAATTTGGTTTGATCTTGGGTTTATTGTTCGATTGGGGCGGTCTGTCTCTGAAATCTTTTGAAGATGAGGAGGACTTGAAATGGGATGATGATGCCTGAGTGTTGAAGTAGGATTTACGCTCTTGTGATGGTCCATCTCTTCGATTTGGATGTCTTGGTCTGAAGGAAGTTCGTGTTGAAGAGGACATTGTAGATGATGATGGTTTTTCTTAGCGAGAATGAAATATGGTTCCTTGGATAGGGGATCAAATTAACTTCAAAGTACACTATTAGCTGAGTAAAGATTGGAATTGGGGATGAAATTGAGTTTGGCTGAACTTGATAATAAATTGAATTTTCTGATATGCACAACATGTACACCTAGGTCCTAGGTCCCACCAGAACATAAAGATATGGCTGGAAAAAGAATTGGAATTCAAATGTATCTAGGAATGAACCAATTCTGTACTCTTAACATGAGATGCTATTGATTTAATTAAAATTAATAAAATTCAATTATACTAGTCTTTTACATGTTTTAACCTTAATTAATTTGGACTACTACTTTTTGCACGTGACTGTGACGTAATCCAAATAAAGGGGCACACGTCTATACTAGTTGCTTTTATTTTTTGTGCCACATCACACATCACCATGTCCATGTCCATGAAACCATAAAGATGCAAACCCGAAATACCCCAGCTAACTAGTTACTGTCCAGGTATCTTCAATTGATTTCAAACAACAACTTCATTTACTGACCTGAAATTTCTATTTAGGAAATTTGAAGCTAAATACCAACAATTTAAATACAAAGCAAATGTCCAACACCAAAGATTTAGAAACCAGAATTGCTCAATTAGAAGAGTTAGTTGCTCGTCAATCCAAAATTATTTCCAAAACTGGTGAACAAGTTCTCTCTTTACAAGTTTCTCAGACCGGATCCAAATTAGCAGCATTCAATCCACGTTCTGTAACAGGATCTGAACATCCTCCAGTCAAGAAAACTGCCAAGTACCAACCTACTGCTGGTCCAGAAGATGAAGATTACGCCACCAATGAAGACTTGGTTCAACTAGTTGGTGAATTACAAGGACAATTCGAGTTCTTGGAAGAAAGATCAATCCGTCGTTTGATCAACTCTACTAAGAAATCAGGTGAAAACCTTGCTCCTATGATTAACCCAGATGGTGAGGAACCTCCTTTAGACATCTATCCTAAGGATATTGATGAGTTGAAGAACATTGACGATTTGAAATTAATCAAATTGGCTAAATTCTATGAATTATTAGCACCAACTCAGGAAGAACGTACCAAGTTTGAAGAGTATTTAGAAGGTAAGTCTACCGAGAATCCAGAATTGCAAGAAGCTGAGATTAAGGTGGAAGATTATTCCAAGGAGGATTTAATCGAGGCTTTTGATACTTTGACTAGATTCTTGGGTGTCAATTTGAGAAGAGGCGAGGATGTCTGGTAATTGCCTTTTTGCCAGTAATATCCATATATTTATATATAGTTTCATCGATCTTTTTTTCCATTATGTTATATTATATGCTGTAGTATACAAGGTGTTCCAGTACGTAACCCGGTACCTGATCAAGACCACCAACTGACACAACCCATACCATCGGTCTGACAACTACCAATAATACTGTACTTTGGTTTCTTAGTTTCCAAGGTCTCTTCTTCTTCTTTGGCTTCATCCTCATCATCGTCTAACTTTGGACCCTTTGGTTTAATGTTCAGAAAGATTTCCCTTTCGACTCTGAAGTTGATTTTTTCATTGATATCCAAATATAAACTTGTGTCTTCATCCATCTTCCAAATCCATGCAGATTCGTTGATATTATATTCACAATCAGCGAAAAGCATATCCTTAGGAATGAAGATATCGTTGAAGAATTCACACTTCACATAGATCCCCTCAGGAGAACATTTCTCAATCCAACCAGTTAAAACTTCCCCAACAAACGGTCTAAAAACAACAACTCTAACCTCACATTTGATGAAACTGGAACCATCACCAGGCTTGATCAACCCGTCATCAACTTTGATCAAATCCCAAACAGCTACTATAAGACCTAGGTTATGAACAATCTTATTGGCGTATTTCTTGTTAAGTTCTGATACTATTGAATGTTGCGCCTCTCTGTTGAATTGATCAGGTGGGATCCTTATAAGATCCGAAAGACGGGATAGTATGAACATGAGATGGTTGTGGTTTTATGAGAAGGACGAAATAACCCTGGGTTGATTTTCTTGTTGAAAAAGTATTCAAACGATAAGGATATTAATAAATTCGATCTATGTAAACATCAAATTCAAAAAAATTTGGTGGTGCATCGATCCATTCACTGTGTCCTTTACCGAATTATATAAGCATATTTGTCCTGATTTTCACCTTCTTCTCTTGCAGAACCTTACAGGAACTCAGTTCCAAACGTACTTTGTCCAGGAATTCCATATTTAAACAATTAGAAACACCCGAACATCCCGCATGGGGTCAAGATTTTTTTTTGACCCACTTGAAATCGAAGCTTCAGATGATCATCAGACACCACCCAAAAAAACTATCTCCTTCTATTGTTCAATCAAACATCCCAAATAATGTCCAATTCTGTAGATGAGATGAACGGTATTTTTGCAATCAACAAACCAAGTGGTATTACATCATCCACCTTTCTTTCCAAAGTCCAACGTATCTTTACCAATTCATCAGTTTTTGCTAAAGATCTTTCTGAACTTCGAGGTCAAAAGATCCAACAACTTCAAAAGGAAGGCCACGGTAAAGCATCTCGTCGTCAACTACGTAAGGTTGAGAAAGTTAAGACTGGTCATGGTGGTACTTTAGATCCTTTAGCTAGTGGTGTTTTAGTTATTGGTGTTGGTAAAGGTACTAAGCGTTTACAGAATTATCTTAATGGCTCTGTTAAGATTTATGAAACAGAAGCTTTGTTTGGTCTTGAGACTACTTCTGCTGATGTTGAAGGTGAAGTTCTTTTAAAATCAGGCTATGATCATATTACCAAGGCTGATTTGGATACTATTCCTGAGAAGTTCTTAGGTACTGTTAAACAGACCCCACCTATTTTCTCGGCTTTAAAGATTAACGGTAAGCCATTGTATGAATATGCCAGAAACAATATCGCTTTACCTCGTGAAATCAAGAGTCGTGAAGTTCAAATCCATGAGTTAGAAATCTTTGATGATTCTTTAAGAACAGACCATAAACACGTTGGTCTCTCCAGTGATATTGACGAAACAATGGTCAGTGAACTAAAACATAATCCAACACTAGGAGACGATTTCCATAAGGTCTTCTATTCCCAAGAATACTGCACCAAACATGGTTTGAACCCAGAAGAAAAACAGGACCCAGGAAAGCCATATCCAGCTGTCTCGGAAACATTGTCTGAAACAAAAACCGCAACACCAGCACCATTATTACATTTCAGAACCAAGGTTTCATCAGGGACATACATTCGTTCCTTAATCTCAGATGTTGCCAAAGTCGTTCGTTCTAATGCCTATATGGTAAAATTGATTCGTGAGAAACAAGCTGAATGGGATCTCAACGCTAATGTTTTCCAATTGGAAGACTTTGAACAAAGAGATGATTTGGTTTGGGATGAGGTCCTTAGAAGGGTTCTACATACTGAAGATGGCTCTACTATTACTGATTTACAGAGTTGGTTTCAAGAAGCTGAGGAGAAGTTTAAGGATCAGATCCAGGAAAGGAAGAGATTGGCTGAGGAGAAGAAGGCTTTGGAATTGGAACAACAGAAGAAGAAGGAAGAACAAGAAACAGCTAATATTGAAACTGAAACAGCTAAGGTTGAAACTGAAATAGTTAAGACAGAAACTGAAACAGCTACGACTGAAACAGAGACAGAGGGTACTGTTAATGAGAAGAAACGCCCATTAGAAGAGTAATAGAGTTATATAACGGTTCTTCTCTAAATCAACATGTCACTGCTGTCTATGTATACGGTATTGGCTATTTATGTTAATTTAACTTAATATTGCCTTTGAACTTTGTATAAGTACGACGTACGTTTACAATTTTATAAGATATAAATTTCTTCTTTGATAATTCTAGTCGGTTTATTTATCATGTCAATAACATTTGAATTTTACAACTCACCTCTAACCTGAAACTATATTATGAAATTTTTTGAAAATAATTTGAAATACGCCAGGTATGGTTATGCAATACAACGCAGATTCTGTAGACAAATGTGGTTCCTACCGATATATACGTAGTTTTGGAAAGCCGACGTTTCGGAGATACAATTTTATCCTCAGCCTGGCCTTTGTATTATATTATATAGAGAGAGAGATGAATCTTCTCAAGTGCACTAGTGTGGTTATTGACCATAGTTGGAGAAGCAAACCAACTTAACGATTTAGATGCGATCGTATTTCAAGAATCATTTCTGTTTAGTTATAAAAGATATTGGAAACATCACTGCATTATCATCTTCAAATCATCAAGGATTTTGAAATTCAAAAATAAACCAACCTCCAATCACACGACCTTTAATATCTTAAGTGTTGATCCAATTAATGAATTTTTTTTAAGTTGAAGGACAGTCTTTAAAGTTAACCATTCAGAAAATTATTTAAAGTTCTGTTTCATCATAATAGTTTTATTCAGATTCTGAACTCATATACATATATCATCTTCACAATCGCTTTATTAGCTGCTCATCGCCACCATTGATTAATATCACATATTTACACAGACACACAATGAGCAAGATCCAATCCATAATCACACATAAGGCTGCTTTGTTATTCCCAATCTTTGCTGGGTTTTTCTGGGGTGCTATGCTTATTTCCCTATTAATTGCATGGGCTATTCAAGGTAAGCCTACTTATTGGTTTATGAGCCATGCTTCTAATCCTGTTTACATTTCTGATATCGGTGCTACAAATCTACAACCTGTTTTCATTTCTTTGGTTTGTGCTTCATGTCTTTGTCATTATATTACTGGTGTTTCCATCTTTCATTTAAGATTTAGAATTCAAGGTATTAATACAGCTGAGAAATGGGTTGGTATTGTCAGTTTGGGTTTCTTGGCTATTTCTCAGATAGGGATCATTTGTGTTTCAACCTTTAACACTAGAGTTTTCCATCCTGTCCACATGGCATTTCTCAGTGTTTTCATAGTTGGTCTTTTCATTGCTATTGTTTTACAGACCACTATGAGTTTCTTGCTTGCTAAGAGTTTTAAGAAACAGAACTCTGGTTTATCGTTCTTTGCTAACCATTACAACGTCACGGGTTCTTTCAGAGTTGTGTTTTTGGTCTTTGCTGTTGCATTTGCTATGTGTTTTGGGTTGGTTAATTCGAAGTTATACCGTAATATTGTCACTAGATTCGAATGGGTCTTATCCTTCTGGTATTGTTTCCTTTTCTTGATCTATGTTCATGAATACTACTACTTGATTAACTACGATATTAAGGATGTTAAGGAAGAAAATAGTAGCATTGGTTCAGCTAAGAACTCCTCTGAAATGCCTTCTGGGGATATGGAACTGGCCAACGAATAAAATTTTCAAATTATATTTTCAACCTATCAGGTGTCACAGTTATATATCATTTATCTCTTTATAAGTTAATGATCTAATATTCAAAGTACTTCACTCAATGATCCAATTTATCTGCTGTGAAAAAAGAATTCCCCCACAAACAAAAAAAAATCAAGTTATATATTCAACTGATTGTCTATTTACAATTATCGTTAAATCAATATCTATACAACTCATTTAAGATAGGTCTATATACTTATCGATCGATCCTTTCATGTCCAGGTGCAAGATCCCTATTTTAAAGTCTTTTGCATCAACAAAGCTGCTGCAACACTTACATTTAATGAGTCGATGATATCCGACCTGTTATCTCTTCCTTCAATCTCAACAAGGAAATCCGATCTTAATTTAACAGTAGTTCTAATACCATCACCTTCAGACCCAAGAACCAAACAAACAGGTCCTTTTTCCAATAATGATTTCAAATCATCATCTTTGATAAACTTACCTTGTAATGTTTGTGAGATTTTAGAATCACGATGATTGAAAACGGACTGCAAAGAATCAGCACTTACAAAAGTCCAACCGTTATCTCTTGATTTATCCATGAATTGTAAAGGTTTCTCTGTTGACATAACGTTCATGAACTCAATGGCACCAACTGAGGTCTTGGCAACCACAGGAGTCAAATCTGAAGAATTACGTGATGACATCACGATGAAATCAACTCCTAAGAAGTAAGCTGTTCTAATGATAGCTCCGATATTATGTGGATCAGTAATAGAATCTAAGAACAAACCAAATGGATGAGGATTCTTAGTTTGGTAAGTATTCATGATCGAATCACCGAAATTATCTTCATTAATCTCATAGGTTGTTATGCCATTTTCATTAGCTGTACTAGAGGCATGAACTGAACCAAGGGAATGAACTTGTGGTGGATTTAAAGGTTTAGTCTCTAGAACAAACCCATTATGTACGGCATTATCAGTTAATTGGTTAAGATCGTTCTTAGAATCGACAATTTGAGTCTTGATTTTTAATTCATTGGCTAGTTTGATGATCTCACGGGATTTGGAATCTGGATTATGAACATATAATTTAGTGAACACTTCTCTTTTCTTTGACGTCAAGGCAGCAATAACTGGTGAGGTACCGTAGATATATTCAGATAATGGATTTGGTTTCAAAGACCTATAAACGTCTCTACCAGTGGAATACTGTGATCTATGTTCGTATTTCTGACGTCTCCATTCTTGATCCTCAGTTCTCTTCTTCTCTTTTCTAAGGTTTCTGTAATGATTTCTAGATTCCACATCCTCTGGTGTTCCTTTGGTTTTGGCATGGACATGTGCAAACTTCTTACGGAAATATGTATCCTTATCAATACCTTCTCTATCCCAGGCTTTGGAACGTTGTTTTGTTGGGAAATTCTTTTCAAATGTTTGTCTTGTATTTGGTTTGGATGTTGTATCAAGCTTAACAGATGGGCTGATCTGTTGTTGTAAGAGTCTTCTTGTGCTGGAAATACATCTTCTTGTGATTAGTGACATGATCTCGTAGTGATTAAAGAAGAATCACGTATATATAATTTGAGACTTGATCTTGAATGAATTATTTAAAGAATATCACAGAATTATTGCGACATGGGACATAATTACAGTTCAAAAAATATATTTTCAAATCCGGAGAAATAATGTACTCATCACACGTGATGAGTTGGATAAATACAGTCGGAATTTATCTCTATATTCGCTATATTCCTTAAATCCACTTCAAATGGATCTGTTGATATGCTGATGGTTCAAGCGTTATCATAGAAAGGACTTTGTTCCTTTGGTAGTAGACATTTATACATTTGATTATTGGCGTAAAAGAGCTCAAATAAAAAAAATCTATTTATGAAGAAACTAGCCTTAGTTAGTGTTGTAGTATGTAGTCTTGAAATTTTACATTACTCTGATTTAATTATTAAAAAAAAAGTTTACACAAGCTGACAGTATTTCTATTATTTATGTTGAATGGGTCTGAGTCCTGTCTTTTAATTGATTAGTATACTAACTGTTTGAGGTACGATGTCGGAGTTAATACGGCTTTAGGAAGTTGTATGGACGATAATCCCGAATCGCACATCAATGAACCTTTCAGGATAGGATTTACTGGTTATGAGAATAACATT
>JAKUBK010000171.1:0-62883 GCA_030566875.1 Waltiozyma chaumierensis | reverse complement strand
ATTATTAAAAATAAAATATTATAATATTATAATATTATAATATATGTATGTATTACGTGCGGATAATAATAAATTAAAAATATTAATTTTAATAATTTTTATTATAATCAAATAATTATTATCTTAACTCAGTGGATGGTCTCTAGATCGTTTAATATAAAATTATTAATATATTTTTTAAACATCAATTAGATTAAAGAGAGGAATGCAAATTGATCAACATCTACAGTAAAACAGAATATAAGCATTTGAATTAACAACCTTATCAGCCTTGATCCCTTTCTTCACGGAAGAATCGTCAAAATAACACCATTTGTCATTCACCCCCTTCCACACAAAGCTGGTATAATGGCCATTGTTGAACGAGCCAATATGATTAACAACAGCATAAAGATTATAATGGAAAGGTGGTAGTTGTTCCCTAAGCGGGAACTGTTTCAATCGTTCTTCTTCTTCTAAAGATGAAGCCTTTGGTGGAAGATTCGATAGATCTAGTTGATGTGAGAAATTTATGTGATTTGAGATTTTAGATAAGTTTGGTTTGAATCTTTTGAGATGGATAATAAGATTCTTTGGTAATCTTGTGATTGTGATTTTCTTTGAAGTACTAACTTTCTTCTTACAACGAGGACAATTCCATTTATTATCATCGTCCAAGATCTCATATTTGGTGAATTCTTTCAAGCAATCATCTAGGCTCAAGTTTTTAATGTCAAGTTTTCCTTCTGGAATTGGCAATGACAAAACAGTAAATGCCTGGAAGGTTGTAGAAGTTGACTGACACTCTAAACATTTCAACTGTGATGCGTATTGACCTTGGAATAGGTTGACAATCATACTGAAGTTGGTCTTAAGGTATCTTTCCCATTCCATCACAGAAACCAATTTGAATGGCATCTTTTCTCTTCTCTGTTCCTCTTCTTCAGTTAAAGGTTTCAATTTAGGGTAGCTTCCAAACTCATTGAGGTCTTCGTGTAGTGTATCTAAAATGAAAGAAAGAAATTCACATGCATCTTGTTGGTCAAAATTCTTGAAGTTCTTGTTTAAGACAGATACTGCACATTTGAATTCAACGGGTCTAATAACACTGTTCTTATTGTTGTAAACTTGTTTCGTCAACTTTGAAACAGAATTCGTCAAAAGACCCCTGGAACCTAACTTATTGTTAGGGTTAATGTATTGCTTGTACTCCTCGTTGAGAAACATGGTGAAAAGGACTGTAGTCCCAAAGAGAGCTTGTACAACACTATTCATATAACATGAATTGCCTAAATTGGAAAGACCAGTGGTGCAATGGAGATCTTTCAAGTGTGTGCTCAGAATTATCGACGAGTTTGGAGAAGGTGGTACTATTTGCGGGGAAAATGATCGTAGTGATGTGGAAGAAGGTTGGCTTATAGAGGTTCCATGAATTGACAGAGGGCGTGTTGGTAGTGGCTGAGAAGAATGGCTGCCATTGATCTTTCCCATTGCTGCTATTGGATACTTTGGATTGGGCCTCACTAAAAGATCAGGCTGTGATGATATGTTAAGTGATCCCATCTTCTTGTTGATTTCGGAGAAGTCAGTCCTAACTGGGTGAGAAAGAAGATCGTGTATGTAGTTTGGCGAGTCTATTGGCGAGACCATTGACATTGAAGAAGATGATCTTGATACTGGTAGAGACTGAATCTGGGTGAGTTGCCCATGATGATTACGACACATCATGAAACCAAATTTCTCAATCCAGGCTTTAAACCCTCCTTCTAGAACTAAAGGGACGCTTACTAATCTTTTATCAAACGCCCTTGTGGTTAGTGCATTGTATAGTTGAACCAACGGGTCATGGAACTGTGAGAAGTCAATAGCTGCTGATCCCGAGTCGTAAATAATGACAAATTTGAACTCTGATCTTCTAGAGAATAACTCTCTCTGTTCACTGTGTGAACTAAGCAAGGAGAAATTCTCAATATCCGAATCAGTGTAGCCCTTCCTTACTGAAATGGGATCAATGTTAATGATGTTGTTGGAGAAAACATGTGATCTCTTGAACTGATCAACAGGTCTAAAATCAATCAATAGAACATCTTCCGGATCGTCTTTGAGAATTTTCTTAAGTTCCAACGGCATGATATGGTTTGTCTCATGGTAATAGGCTTTGACTTTGATGTAATGTTCATCTGTTATGATGCTCTCTTTAATAACATCATAAGTTGACCTGAAAGACTTACCAGAAGTTTCGAATGACGGAAGAGATGGGATTATTTTGATAACTAATCCAAGTGCAAGGTTGTAATTTAGAAAGGCAGACTTGTAATCAGGCTTCTTGATATCTTGACGGAATCTCTCGTAGTTGGACAACGCCTGATTTAGAAGAGCTTTGATATCAGTTTCTTCGTGATCTTCCAAGAAGGAATCAACCAATTTCTGAAGGTCTTCCAGACTTGGTTCTGTCATGAGATTGATGTTGTTGAATTGGTCAATGCGGGGTGGGGTGGCGGGTTCTTGGATTTTATGACTGTTCTAGCTGGGATGACACCAGAAAGATCAGAGTGGATGCAATGTTTGCAATTTGAGAGCTATTTACGCAAATTGAAAGACGGCGACAGCAAATGAGTGTTTTGATATTTGTTAATCGACTGTTTCTCTTGATTCCCCTCTGAAGTGATACAGCTATTGTTTTGTCAACGTGTTTTGTGTCGTCAATATTATTTATGGGCGCGGCGCCACTAACAGCGGTTAGGCTGCCATACTTTTATGTGGGTATAAGCGGCTAGAGCCGGACATAGAACCAGCTGGCAGCCCACAGGGTACTAGAATATAGTTGAGCGTTGATTAAAAGAATAATCTCTTCTATTAATATCTACAAAAGAAGGGTTCAAATGAAATAATTTTACAAGAAAATTGTGAATAAAATATTATATCTGTACTATAAAGTATGAATACTAGATATTGAATTTCAATTAAGGATGGAAAAAAACAAACAAACTGATATAAACTATTCGAATTAGATATTGGTTTAATACACCATCATCATGTATCTCACCCAATTTTTGAACCACATGATTGAATCACATAAAATCTTCAGGTCTCTCCTGCTCCTGAGCAGTTTTCTCGCCTTTATCTTGTAAGTTCTTAAATCCTTCAATATTGAACTTAATATGAGACTTACCACCATCATGAGAGTGTTCAAACCTGTTCTCTTCCTCGATATGTTCGTCATAATCTTTTTGTGTGAACTCCTTATTGGAGGTTGATTCACTAGTTGAACTTGGGCTTTGTTTAGCGGCATAGGTGCTGAATCTAATGGCTGTTACGAGTCCATTTAATGAAGTTGATCTTAGAGCAGTGGTTGATAGAGGTGTGAATTCTTGAAGTGTTCTTGAAAGCATTGTTGTGAAAATTGTATATGTTTATTGAAGTATTTGTTGCATCTCATTTCTGAATTGGTTACTTGAAGAAAGGCATTGTGGGCTTGAAGGGTATTTATATTGGAATGACAAGACACAACTTGGGGAAGAGGCAATCGATATTGTTCGATTCCGTCAAAATTTGTAATCATAACAATTTAAGTTAATTAAACAGGCATGGGGTTTGAGTTTGGATGGTTCGGGGAATTTGTTGATTTCAGGGCATGTGATCTACTTTTCTTTTGGTTACTGTTCGATAAAACTGAGGGGTAATTTGTTACAACACTATAGCCCTATAATTAAAGAAAATCAGTATTTTAAATTATTGGGGCCTGATAATTCAGTAGAAGCTACTATAATCCATTGATTCTAAAGATTTAAAGAAAAGTTCTTCTAAAATTTGCTCTTAGGTTCTTGAGGTGTACTTGATCCGGTGGTCAAAAAGTCTATTTGCCCCTGGGGCCCGGACCATATATGTAAAACAACAGAATATTGCGAAGTATGTAATGATCAACACTTATCCCGAAATAAGCGACGTAGTCTAACAAGATCAAGACCCTTTAGTAAAAAAGGTTCACTACTGGACTCCAGTCAGTATATCAATCGAACACGAACCACTATAAAATGGAAGGTGAATTGAAACCATTGAAGAATACCAACGAGTACAATCCAAACTACAATATTGAAGATGTCAACACTTACACCTTTGAACAACTATCATACCTAAAGAAATCAATCGAAGATGAACTATCAAGACTTCATTCAAATCTCAGTGACAATAAAGTGTCTATGGACACACCTTTAGTGACGATTGACGGATTTCCTAGGTCAGATATCGATATCATTGAGATTAGAACTTTGAGAATTCTAATCATAAAACTAACGAATGATCTGACTGTAATAAGGAATAAAATTATGGAACTACTTCCTTCCCAATTTAAACCAAAGGAAGCTTCACATTCACATGTTCCATTTGCTTTGATCTCAGAAATACAACCAAATTCTCCAGCCGTTGGGGCAGGGCTTGTTGAGAATGACAAACTTGTTTCCTTAGCCAACGTCAACGTTTTAAACCACGATAATTTGAAGACCTTGGTCAAGCTGGTTTCATCTTCCAGAAACGTTTCTTTAAGTGTTAAAGTTTTGAGAAACTCTCAGATTGTTGAACTTCAATTAACACCTTCTGAATGGAATGGTAGAGGATTATTAGGTTGTAAATTGACTCAGATTTGAAATATCATCTATAGTAAATAGTTTAACTTAAATTAACTTATAATGTACATTCTCTATATTAAAAAATACCTTGAGTACACAGGTAAACCACCTGGTACAATTTAACCACCGTGTAAAGTAGATGTGAAACTAATAACATCACCACTTTCCAAAACGTATTCTTCTTCACCTTCCAACTCCCAATCAGTGTCATTGATCAAGGTCAGAATACCTGGTCTAACGGTATCATTTTCAAGAAATACTTCAATATCTTTAGCGTCACTAATCATATTCTCTGTAATGTATTTGATTAAATCACGAAGAATTAAAGGTGTGGATGGATCAGGGTTTGGAACTGTGACTTTATGATATCTTTGGGAGTTGAAGATGACATCTAAACCACCACTATTTGAAATTTGTTAGACATAAGGTCCATGGAACTGATTTTTGATGACACATACAGAAACTCAAGCTTGATATTGACAGACATTGTAAATTGTTGACGGGGATAAGTTGTATGAGTGTAGAATCCATATCAGTTCAAAAGCAGAACATAACAGAGTTTAGGCTTTGAACATTTTTTTTTCTTTGGCTGTACTTATGATATGATTTTGTCCACCAAAAAAATTGGACAAATTAGGACTACTGCAGTTTAGTACATGTCCGAGGATTTGACCAGTTATACTGCCAAATTCCAATCAACTAATATTGTAAAGAGGGAGTGAATGTATCTTGGCTCAATGCCCACTTAAAAAGGGTAATTTTCGCACTAAAAATTCAAGTTTATATAGAGGACTCAGTTGTACGTTGGTGAGCCCGGAATATATGGTATTTAAGGATATTTGACTTATCTCTATAAGAAGATACTGAATCTTCTGATCTGTTTGAAATACTAACAAAAGATTGAAAAAAAAAATAGAATTGGACGAGTCCGGAGTCGAACCGGAGACCTTCTGCATGCTAAGCAGACGCGCTACCAACTACGCCACACGCCCGTTCAATTCTGACAGAGAAACGCCCGAAGAATTCCGGCCAACAACTTACAAACATTCTGAATCATGTATGACTGACTAAGCGGTGACATCATAGAGTTGAGATAAAGGTGTTTAATTACGTCGTTCTAGAACATCACATGCCGAGTTGACTCTTTCTTGTTTTATCAATCAAGCTAGATTTCAAATCTGTTTTAAGATATTTGATCTTATCCAACAACCAAATACTTCTTTTAATAAACAACTTCTAAAGTCTTTCTATTCAGTTCGCAACAAATCGTATTAAGTTATACACATTCTTTTCAAAAAAAAAACAAACTTAAAAAATCTTACAACCCGCAACATGTCCCACGTCCAAGAGTATCTCCAAAAGAAAGCTATTGTGTTCACAGATTTTGATGGAACCGTCACATTACAAGACTCTAACGATTACCTTACTGATCATTTAGGGTTTGGTTATGATTCGCGTAAGGTTCTTAATGACAAGATTCTCTCAGGTGAGTTATCATTTAGTGCCGCCTTCTCAGAGATGTTAGAATCCATCCCTACTCCTTTTGACGAATGTATCCAGTTATTATTACAAGTCATCAAATTAGATCCTGGGTTCAAGAAGACATACGAATGGTGCCTTGAACAAGATATCCCAATCATCGTTGTTTCCTCAGGTATGAAACCAATCATTGAAGCTTTATTAGTCAAACTATTAGGCCAAGAAGCCCTTAAGAACATTGAAATTGTTTCAAACCATACAAAGATCAATGAAGATGGCTCCTGGGAAATCATCTATCGTGATGAGACTCCATTTGGTCATGATAAGTCTCGTGCTATTATTCCATACCGTGAGGGTCGTGCCCAATCTGGTAACAGTTCTCAGATCTTGTTCTATTGTGGTGATGGTGTTAGTGACTTGAGTGCTGCCAAGGAAACTGATTTATTGTTTGCTAAAAGAGGTAAGGATTTGGTGACTTATTGCCAGAGAGAAAAGGTTGCCTTCAAGCAATTCGATTCTTTCGAAGATATCTTGAAGAGTATCCAAGACGCTGTCTCTGGTAAGACCACCATTGAAGAATTGAATGAGAATGCATCCAAGTAGTTCCATTCTTAGAGATGTATAGATAAAGAAGAGCATAGAGAAGAAAGTATAGAAAAGATAAAGTTTCTAAATAAACACAATACGTACCATATTCATCTATATAATTGTCTCTATTATTATTTAATTAGTGGTATTGTCTTTTTTTTTATTATTATTATTGTGCCCATCTTAATTCTTTGTAAACAAACTTCATATCACCAAACTCGTCCCACCCACTAACTTCCAATTCTTCTCTAGCAACAAGACCTCTTTCTTTTAGGAAATCCCATAAGACTGCCCTTTCAGTCTCATACATCTGTCTCAAAGGAATCTGTAGTAGGACCCTTGCCTCTTGGTCTTTCTTCAGAAACGAACAGATCATATTGGTAACCCATAAAGGATGATGTGGAGAATAAATTGGATCAGCAATGATAATTGTGTCGTATTTAATACCTTTCCCCTTAATTTGATAAAAGGATTCAGGATTTGTCCAGTCTAACACTTCAACATCGATAAGATTCTCACAGTTGTTCAAAATTACATTTGTCTCAAGATTTGGCGTGATCTCTGGTAAGTCTGTCATCGTTATACTGTATCCAAGTTTAGCCACTGTTATACCAGTTAGACCTGTACCAGAACCCAATTCCAGGATATTACCCTTCAGCAAATCTGTTTGATTTTGAGCTCGAACTCTTTCAGTGATAAATTCAGCTAGGACTAGAGAAGATCCCCAAGTTTTCAAACCTAAGTTATCACTAACTAAGGCAGGTTCGTTCAATTTGATCTGTTCTTCAATGTGTTCTATCTTGATTTTCCTTGTGGTTGAAGGTCTTGCTGTTCTGCCAGAACTCTCAGAAATACGTAGGGATGTTAAAGCTAGTATGTCATCATTGGTGATGTTGTGTTGAAGAAGAGATTGTAAGTATGTGAATAATGCAGTTGGTTCAAGTCTGGATTTCAGATAAGGGAGAAGGTTTGACGATAGTAGTGAAAGACCCTTTGATTCAAGATATTCTAGAAATTGGCCATACTCTTGAACAGATATTTCCTTTTCCTCTAGTTGTGATTCTATAGGCTCTTGTTGTACTAGTTGAGTTGATGATCCACCAAAATTTGTCTCTGGTTCTGGAGCTAGGAGCTTAAGTAGTGTCAAGAGTATTGGTTCTGGGGTCTGACATGGGTTTGGCGAGGGAAGATCAAGCACATGTATTAAAGATTCCGGGTCAGATTCTTCCTCTTCACTGGATTCATCTGATGTTATGCCTTCACTGAAGTTGTTCAAGTTTTCGGTCTCAGTTATCAAACTTGGTAGAGACGGTGATGGAGGAGCCTCATCTTCTTCCGATGGGATTTCTGCAGTGAAGAAACTTAGAGGATCAAAATCCATTGTAGTTTCTCTGATGTGATCTCCAAGGTTCAAATGAATAAACAGGCTTTAATCTCAATTTAGATCTGATAACAATTCATACCTGAGGTGAACTCTCTGAAGATCCAGAAATTTAAATTACAAAAATTAGCTGGACCCGCGACACCAAAATATTAAATATTATTACAGATTTTTTTTTAAAAATTGTACAGAGTTACACACCAAACCAAAAGAACACACAAAGACTGATAGTAGTTTTGCTAGAATTCCAAGCACTCCATTACAGACTTCTCTTGCCAATCTATCCACACAATGTCTGCCACTACCGACTTTGACATTACCGCCACATACTTACAGTATCTTCACGATGATCCAGAAATGACCATGCCTATCGCTGCCATTGAAACGCTGGTTTCTCTTCTTAAGATCAAACAACCATCCACATCAACTGAACTAATCACGATCTTACACTCTGCCATTGCAACCTTGAAGGCTTCTATCCCAAACGCCATTTCTCTTAGTGCTGGTTGTGACTTGTTTATGCGTTTTGTTTTACGTAACACACATTTATATCAAGATTATGAATCTTGTCGTCTTCATTTGGTCGAGAATGGTCAATTGTTCTTACAAAGATCCAAGGAATCTCGTAACAAGATTGCTGAAATCGGCTACAAGTTCATCACTGATGACGACATCATTCTAGTCCACTCTTTCTCCCGTACTGTTTCCACATTGTTAAGCTACGCTAAAGCCAAGAAGATCAGATTCAGAGTCATCGTCACTGAAGCTCGTCCAACCTTCCAAGGTGAGACCATGGCCAAATTATTACGTGAACAAGGCATCCCAGTTTCTGTTATTGTTGACTCTGCTGTCGGGTACGTTATTAACAAGGTTGATAAGGTGTTAGTTGGTGCTGAAGGTGTCGCTGAATCCGGTGGTATCATCAACCATGTTGGTTCTTACCAAATCGGTGTCTTGGCTAAGAATGCCAACAAACCAGTTTACGTTGTTTCTGAATCCCATAAATTCGTCAGATTATTCCCATTGGCCCCTGATGATATCCCAACTGATGACGACGTTATGCAGTTCTCCACAGAAGACAGAGTCACCAAGAGTCCCTTGGTCGATTTCACCCCTCATGAATTCATCACTGCTTTGATCACAGATTTAGGTGTCTTGACTCCTTCGGCTGTCAGTGAAGAATTGATTAAGATGTGGTACGATTAGAGACAGCTCTTGTCGATAGAGAGTTGGGCCTTGTATATTATTAGTGTTAATGAATAAACTTTGTAATGTTCCAAGACTTAACTACATTATGATAGAACCGTTAAAAACCTTTCAAATTTTTATCTATGCAATTTGGTTCTTCCTATAAAATAGCTCACATAACCCTTTCGTCAAAGTAAACAATGTCATCCAGTTCGTTCTCACCAGCAGCGTTGGCATTTCCCAAGTAGTCAAACAAGCAGAAGTCTTCAGATAATCTTTCTTCTTTCAAATCAATGACACTTTGCATAGTGGCTCTGTAACAATCCATGTTGGTTTTTTCCAACTTATCATCGTAGACTAGCACTTGGGCCAAGGATCTGATATCGTTTTCAATCAACTCTTCAGAAGTGACTTGAGAGTTCATGATAAATTCTAGGATCTCGTCAACGGTACAGTAGTTCTTGAAATTGGAGGTGTATAGCTTATTGTCTCTTAAATCAAAAGCATTGGAGAAGACTTGAGGGAAGGTCTTGCTGGCAACAAATCTCCAGACAATGGTCAGCAAGGAGTCCACAAATTCGGAATCTAACTCACCGTCAGTGAACCATGGACCACCAGTGACTTCAATGGATGGCATCAAATGGTAAAGCATATAGATCTTCCTCGTAGGGAATTTAACACTCTTAACAACCTTAATGAATCTTTGAGACTCCAAACTCTTCAAGGAACGTAGCACAATACTTTGATGCAAATTAGTCTTAGCCTTAAGAGTCTTGGTCCAAATACCT
The DNA here is from genome assembly GCA_030566875.1 of Waltiozyma chaumierensis. NCBI lineage: Eukaryota > Fungi > Ascomycota > Saccharomycetes > Phaffomycetales > Wickerhamomycetaceae > Waltiozyma > Waltiozyma chaumierensis. The sequence continues at coordinate 52,855 of JAKUBK010000171.1, read as the reverse complement.
TCTCTGCCAGAGGCTTCAATATACGAATAAAGAATGGCTTCATCTTGGGTCATGTTACTTCTTTTAACAGCTTCAGTGACATCGATGGCTTGGAACTTCAACTCAGTGCCTTGTTTCACCAACTTGACCAAATTTTGGTTGATCAAAGTTTGGACCAAGCCCATCAGTCTTTCATTTTCAGAAGGAGAGAACTTTAGAAGAGATAAAAGTTCAGCTGATGTAAAGAGAGTGGTTGATGGGGATAGAAGCATTTGGTTGTGTAGACGACGAGCGTCTTCGGATGACGTTGTGGAGTCCATTAAAGATATGTTTGTGAGGTGTAGGTTTATAGAGGAGGGTTGGTTGGGACTTTGCTTATTTTTTTTTTTTTTTTTCTCAAAAGATCCAGGTCAACGAGATAGAATCAAGTGTCGATGTTCTCTCTTTTGGTGATTGAATTCATTGGATGTTTAATTTGTTTGTTGATCTGACCCGTTATAAATTTTTTTGATTACAGCATATCTGAATTTCGCGCGCACAAACACTGTACACTTCTAAGGTTTCGACATTCCTTGTACCACAAGGACTTTTTGTGAAGCCCTATACTTTACATTTGATCAAGATATATGAAACTACATGATATGGGTCCAAGGATAGATGCTAATATTATATTTATTCTTAAAAAAAAAAAATACACCAGTAGAACCAAATTGTTATCTAAATAGAGGTTTCCTTAACAAGTAAATCAACATACTCCTTCTTGGTACCCTTAGCATGTAAGATCTTCTCATTATCAGCTTCCGACAAGTCGAACACATATTTCTCTTCTGCACTAATCTTACCACGCCATTGATATTTAACAAAATCTTCATCATCAGCAATCTTCCTACTTAATAAAGCCCCACCTAATCTTGGTGCATTATCAGAGGAAGATTTAACAGTCATTTGAACGACTTGAACAGCGCCAGAAGCGTTCGATTGACGGGCATCAAGCTGGTGCATTTGTTTCTTTTGAGCCACATCTTGATCAATGTAAGTCAAAGCTGGACGGAGTTGAGCAACATGATCCAATGGAACAAGGACCAATTTGTTATCGTTGACAGAGGCAATATATGTACCGGGAGTGTTGATCAAGTTACCCTCATGCACTTGAGTGTTGATTAGGTTTGAAAGATCGGTGTTGTATTTGAATTGTTCGTCGTAGAATTTGGTGGTGTCTAGTTGAGTGGAGATGGCGATGACTTGGGATTGTGGTTTGATTTGAGTGTTGACAATATTGTTGTATTCACGATGGGCCGGACGGCCAGGGTATTGCAAGACCTCGAGGTCTTGGTGGATTGGAAGAGGTTTTAAGTGGATTGGGATGGCTTTTATCACAGGATCCAACTCATCTTCGTTATCTTCTTCTGTAGAATCTTCACGTGGATAATCTTGCATCTCTTCATCTGGAGCTTGATCATAGGTGGTGCTTAGTTGTTGTTCATTGTTGATCTGGTCATCTTCGTCTTGGACAAATAAACTCATTTTGTGTTATTTTTATGAAAAGATTGAAGTTTTTATTGATTGTTTTTGGTGTTAATCTAAAAAAAAAACACAAAAAGATATTCTTTGTGTGTAATTCTTCACATTATTTTTATTCAAAAATTCAATCTTTTCTGTGTTTCCGCAGAATTTTTTTGAAATCATCGATATGCTGCGCTTACCGAGAATTTATTCACAAATTAAAAATCAAATGAACACACTACAATTAGTTAGGATTTAAACCTTAAAAATCTTCTAACAAATTACAATATATTCTATACCTCACTCTGTTTCGTTATCTTTAACAGTATCCTCTAAATGCTGTAGCTGGGCCAAGACCTCCTCACAAATATCAACAGTGTTGATACCCTTAAAGGCCTTAATACCAATCTTCAATTCACATATTAAGAAATGCATATTTCTCCATTGAACCAACTCAAAATCATACCCCACTCTCTTGGCCATACCTGTACCATATAGCCTTAGCCTTTCTTTTGTATGTGGGTCAATCAAGTTACCAGTGTCCCTCAAAGAGACTGGATTCAACTTAGGAAAGTTGGCGTGGACGAAAAGAATACGAGGTTCCTTTGTAGAAACCTCCAACTCTTGATTTAGTTCTTGGGCTTGCTTCTGTTGTCTTTCCTTATTGAATTCGTAGTTGTAGTCCTCCACTGGATCATATTGTCCCATGCCTGTGCCGATGAATTGATTTTGAGAGTCGAAATGACCAAATGCATTGAGGAACTTGTGAACTTGGTAGTAAGTGTTACCTAAAGCGACTGTAGCAGCAAGGAAAGTTTCCTTATCACCTTCACCATCTGAACCTTGGGAGAACAGTGGATAATAGTAATCAGGGCCATATAGATTGTAGTATAATGCCAGGAACAAATCATGGGCATGACTCTTCTTGGAGATCATCAACTGCCCAGACTCACAGGTTGGATCAGGAATGGTGCCTTCAAGATCGTGGTATGGGACTTCGGATTGGTCTTGATTATTATTCTCACGGTTATCATAACCCCAACGCACTCTCTCCTTTGATACTGGGATGCTGGCGATTTCGTAGTATTTTGGAGAAGTTGCACGTCTCCAGAAATCAGGCCAGGTGATCAACCCTGTAGATATGAATGGCTCGTTCTTGAACAAATGATCTGGTGAGTGGATCGGAATGTTATCGGAGTCTAACAGGAGAACGTTTTCAAATGAAGACACGATCAATGCAAGAGCCTTGTATTGGTACCCCTTGAAAGAGAATTGTTTGCTGACGTTTTCACCCAGAGCTTGAGGTAGTAAGATACATTTTGCATCCAAAGCAGGGAAAACTCTCTCGCACAGGTCAGCCTCGTATTCGTCAACTGATGGAATGACAATCTCAACAGGCAATTCTGAGCCTAAACTTCTCAAGGATTTCACAGATAACAGAGAAAGCCAGTTGAACTTACCACCACCAACATAGACTATACCATCACCAGAATACAGCTGCTGTGGAATTTCAATTTTCAACTTGTCCGTCACCGTTTGGTGAGATTTCTGCAACGAGATGATCTCAGAGTCGGAAAGATCCAAGAAGGAGTTCAAGTAGTCTTCGGTGAATGTGACATCTGAGGCAGATTCATACCCGGCATGATAAATTCTATCCTCGCTCTTATAACGAGTCAAAGGCTCCACGTTCGGCTTGCCCTCCAAGTAAACAGAGAATATTTGGTTGAAGAATTGATGTGCCAGGGCTAGCCTCTCATTTGTTTTATAATCATTGGAAGAGAATGGGATATTGATGCTCTTGTCCTCGCCGTCTTCGTTATTGTTCAAGAGACGGGACCCAGCATTCCAGGCATCGTGTCTACTTGAGCTGGACTGGTGAAACGGGACGGTATTGTCTTTATCCTCTTCTTCCTCCTTGTTTTTTGAAGCACTGTTTGAAGAGAGAATTGAATTGATCTGTGTGGAATCAACACTGGAGGAATGATAGAAGATGAATACAGAGGTCAGAAGTAACACGACAAGAGTAATGGTTATTCGTTGGCGGAAAAGCCTGCGCATCTTGTACAGGAGTTGGCTCATTGTTTATGGTATATGATAGCAGAGTTTGATGTGACAATACCAGCTTATGTGGTTAGTTCAAATGCCCCTCGATATTCGGTTGAAGGGGTTGAAATTCCTCTGATTTGGAGTGAGTTCTAGCTGTGAGTACAACAGTAGTTACCAGTGAAAAACTGTGGTTCGAAAACCTTGCAGAGAAGTAATTTGATGGATGTATTGAAGAAGAAAAAAACACTCACGAATCGTCAACTATATATAAAATGTTTGATGTTTTTTTTTTTTTAATTTTATTCAGAAAACTGAATCTGATGGGCAAAGATGTGCCTACAAGCATCCTGATGCCGCCTAATGCATAAAAACATTTGTTTCGGACACTTCTGGAAAGGGCCGGCTAATTGTCCAACAGGTATCAAATATTTCAAATATTAAATTAGCTTACATTGGAATTTTTCGATGGAAATTCCATCAAATTTCAAGTTTAACAATGTTTTGATGTCCCGATAAGTTGCACTCGAGCCCATTCAAGTCAATGAATAATTCTTGGTTGCACTACAATTGGCCAGAAAATTAATTATATAATTGTGAATATTTTGACCATGAGTCGTATCTTCATTACTAGTTTATCTCAACAATTGTACATCAAGTTTAATTACAATCATCACAAACAAGAAAGTAAAACCCATTTGTTAATTATTCTAGTACATGTTTCAAAAGTTGTTTGAAAAACACCCAGAACTGGAGTTTTATAGGAGACATTTGTAATGTGAAACAAATGTCTACGCAAGATATAAAGGAGAAGTCTTGCTGCTGAAGACTTCACCACATGCATAGCACGAGTTAGAGTCATTGTATAAACCAATATATTTCCATTATCTAAAATGGTGCAACTACCAGGAATCGAAAAATCCAGTACTACTAATAGTACAGATGATGGTACTATCGCCAGTACAAATTTGTTAGCGGAAACTTTAAACTCATGTTGTCCTATTCACAAACACGTGATAAAACTTTTCATGATGGTTTGTTTTGCCCAAAACTTTGACCAGAATTGACGGGCGTGTGGCGTAGTTGGTAGCGCGTCTGCTTAGCATGCAGAAGGTCTCCGGTTCGACTCCGGACTCGTCCATTCTTTTTTTAATTTTTAGATTACGAAAAAAAGTACTATGCTTGCTGATTGATTCTTTGCGAGTTGTTGAAGTTCCAGGAATTAGTTACCTGATCTAAATTCTAACATATAATAGCATCCGTTTGGGTTGTTTGTATATTTCTATCAAAGCTTTACTATTTACAAAGCAAATGTTTATTGATTCTATTTACGTATTTACAATTCAATTTTCTGAAAGATTTATTAGGCTAGACATTCGTTGTGAGCTCTTGGCAAAGGAACAACATCTCTAACATTTTCAACTCCTGTGAGGTAACAAATCAATCTTTCAAAGCCTAGACCAAACCCACCATGAGGAACAGATCCATTCTCTCTTAGAGATGTGTACCATTTCAACTCATCAACTTTCATACCTCTCTTAGCGATTTCTTCCTCCAACTTGATTATATCGTGTTCTCTTAAAGAGCCACCAATGATCTCACCCACATCTGGGACAATCAAGTCAAAACAACCAACGGTCTTACCATCTGGGTTTAATCTCATGTAGAAAGGTTTGATCTCTTTAGGATAGTCAGTGACAAATAGTGGGCCACCAAAGTGTGAAGCTAACCATTTTTCATGTTCTGTTGCCAAGCCATCATTGTAGTTGACAGGAATTTTGAACTCGACGCCTGATTCCTCTAAAATTCTAATAGCTTTGTCATAAGTAACAGAGTCCCATGATTTGTTGTATAAGTTTTCCCATCTTTCCTTCAATTTGGTATTAACTTCTTCAAAGTCTTCAGTTCTTCTTTGCGATGTCAAAATATTTGAAGCAACACCGTTAGTGTCGTTGACAAGGTCCTTCAAAACTGATTTGATCATATCTTCAGTGAATTTGGTGATTTGACTGACCTCTTCAACAAAGGAAATCTCAGCTTCTAACATCCAGAACTCACTAAGGTGTCTGTTGGTATCACTTGATTCAGCTCTGAAAACAGGGGATAACGTCCATACGTTGCCCAAAGAGGCAGCCAAAACTTCTAAATGTAATTGAGTTGACACTGTAAGGTAAGCATTCTTACCGAAAAAAGGTTCCTTGCCAAGTTCAATGTTTCTAGATTCGACTTGGAATAGTTCTCCAGCACCTTCACAATCAGAGCTGGTTATTATTGGGGGATTGACTTTAGTGAAATCTCTGGATTGGAAAAACTCATTCAACTTGAAGTCAACGAAGGATCTGAATCTTAGAATAGAAGAAAGATAGGTTGTTCTCCAACGAAGTGTTGGCAACGATCTAAGGTACTGCAGAGTGTGGAGTTTCTTTTGCAACGGGTAAGAATCTGGAACATCGCCTATTATCTGGACACTAGATTGTTCTGGATGGGTCTTGAATTCATATGCTTGTTCTTTACCCTTGGATTCAATCCATTTACCTTGTAAAGACACTGATTGACCCGTCTTAAGCTCAGCAGCTTGTTCTGGTTTAAGAACACACATCAAGCTTTGATGTGTGGACCCATCAGAGAGATCAAGGAATGAAACCTTCTTTAAAGAACGCACCGATCTAACATACCCATTGATGGTAAGATCGTTATCGACTGGAGGGTTCTTGAAAAGTTGTGAAAGTGATGGAGGTGAGGTCGAGTTGAATCTCTTAGAAGACCTAATCGATGGAAGAGCTGATCTCAATCTAAGCATATTTATTTGTGATACAATTATAAGATTCGTTTATATAGTTGAATTTTGTAGAAAGTAGGTAAGGTGGGAACAAGGCATCTTTATCTTATGATTTTCCCAGGTTTCCAAGGTTCTCAGAGGATAGAATCAGGTGATCAAACATGAGGGCTTTTCATTATGAGTCTTACCTTAAACTTTTTACACTATGTAACCTATACCTAATACATTTTAAATGTTTTCTGAGTCTTTGAATTTTGATAGTTTTTTATGATATCAAATCATATATTCTCAAGAAAATATTAAAATTAACTTTGTGATGTTTCCCCTGATATTGCCGGGTCGGAAAGACGCCATTTTCCATCTTTGATACCCAAGCTGTCACAGCTCTTTTACACCCGACCTCACTTTTTAAATCTTGATTTTGTGCACCCGAGGGACCGAGCCTTCACTTGAGGAACTTTTCTTTGAGGCCGGAACTATGATGTTCAGACTTCACAAGTTCACTGAAAACAGCTTTTTCTAGTGTCAAGTTCGGAATATAACATTAAATAGTTACCTTTGTCAATATACAAACCACAAAGTAGTAGACTTGTCACTTGGGTTGTCTAATACTGTAGCAAAAATAATAAACATATAGTTTTGAAATAAATAGAATGACATTTAAGTTTTATCAATTTTTTACGTTAATGGCGTTACGATATAATGACTTTTCTCCAAAACTTGATCAAGAGTTTTAGATAAGAATTATATAATTCGTAATTATAATCTGTAATAAGTAAAAGGTTTTATTAAAAAATTCTAATATAATGAAGTCTAAAACCAGATCAAATTAAATTAACTCTTAATTTCACCTCAAGAATTATAATAAAAATTATTATCTGGTAGATTTAAAATTAACACGTAATAGACCAATCTATTGATAAACCTTTTGTCCTTATACACATATTAGGCTTATTCAGCATCAAGGAAAGAATTGAATTCACCAGCCTCGAGCTTTTGAAAGAACTCAGTAAAAGTATCATTTAATCTGTTAGAAGCTTCAACTAATTGACTATTATTGTTAGCAGCAGCAATAGTAATTCTTAAGAAGTTAGAATTTTCTAAAGAGAAGTCCTTGTTTAGATCACTGGCCATCTTATTACCATAGACGACATCAACACCGTACTTCAATGATAGATACTTCAATTGAGTGAAAGCTCTGTCCCACTTCTTTGGATCAGTGATGATCTTATCAAAATTGACAAAAATGATAACAAACATACCTGCATCTGGTTCAACGACAGAGAACAAGCCCTTCTTGTATGCATCGGTGGCATACAAGGACCCAATTAAAACATCACGTCTTTCAGTGTAGTGTTTGGCGATCTTGGAGGCCCAATTGAGCCAGCCATCAACACCACCCCATTGTTTGATGATGTTGTTGAAGATTAATTGGGAAACACCGGATGGTTGTCTGGTAGTCAAGGCAGTGTGGGTGAATATTCTTTCAATAAGGTACTTGTTAGCAACTATGAAGCCCAATCTTAACCCTGGAGCAAACAATTTGGAAAATGTTTCTAGTCGGATAACTCTACCTGAGGTATCGATTTGCAAGTAGGAAGGTCTTAATATTTCCTTCTTGTATTTTTCAATGGTGAAGTCTGGAGCAGCGTATGGATTAGCACCGTTCTTGATGTACTTTGGTAGAACGATGTATCCATATGGATCATCTTCGATAATAATAATGTTATGCTTTTCACAGATGGAGTAGATTTGCTTTCTTTTCTCTTGTGATTGTGTGACACCGGTTGGATTCTGACCTGTTGGAATAGTGTAAAAGGACTTTGGTTTGGAGAGGCCCTTGTAATGTGCTTCGTCTGTACCCCAGTTTTCCAGTAGGTCTTCTAAGAAAGCAACATCGACACCATAGTCAAATTCAGGATCATTGTCAACATTCTTGAAGTTGATCTTAACTGGGATGTTAATACCGCCCAAGTTCTCAACATTGTTGTTGAAAGGGGTGAAAGTGAAGTCTTCAACCAAAATGGTAGAGCCTTCGTCGATAAACAAGTCTGCCATCTTGTGCAAGGAATCACCAGATCCGTTGGCGACAATAACGTTCCAATCATTGTAAGCTGGCTTATTTGTTTCCTCAATTAAATCACGGGCGAACTTCTTTATTTGAGGGAAACCGTCAGTTTCACCGTATTGGAAACCTCTTGCAATAGACACTTCAGTGGCTGGGCTTTCAGTATAGCGATAAGTGGAAGAAGTACCTGCTTCTGTAAGCTCATGGATCTGTTCCTTAACGTTTATATCTGTTTTGTTGGTCAAGGCAGATCTCTTTTCGTAGGATAAGTGTTGGAATGGCTCTTCGATAATGTTCAGGTGGATGGCTTCCACCGGGAAGAACCCCTCATTTGGCGTACCACCGCCTAGAGAGATTGGGTTTGGATGCTTGACGATATCATCAGGGATATCAAAGGAATAAAAGACGTTGAGGAAACGGGACTTGGATCTTTTAGAAACATTATCCGAGTAATTGACTTTGTAATCGACCGTCATTGTTGTGGTACTAACGTTTGGAATATTTCAGTTGCAATTTTTTGGGGTAAAAAAGGGATTGATAACTTTACAATGGCTTTTTATAGGATTAAACTTATGAATGTTGAGTAAACTGTGGAGCTTTACGTGGTTTTATACAAGATCTAATCTAATCGACCACACTAGGACACTCCACAATCGTTTCGGTTGTATATCCAAATTAGGAAATCAGGTGTCCGTCATTGGAAGCTCGGAATTCCATTCCCGATGTCCCCTTTCTAAAATGATAAGACCGATCAGCCACGAATTTCGGACCCTCAATTATTGATCATATTAATAATTTCGACAGTTAATTAAAGTACAAATTCACCTGCAGATATTTTATATATACTAATTTACACTCATATATTTAAATTAATCGAGAGTGTTTCAAACTTCGGACTTGCAAAAGATGACAAGTAGGAGTTGTCAAGAACAATCCAAAAGTATTTGCTGGTAATAGCCAGAGTGAAATATTATTTAGACTATATCACTTGCTCCGATTAATCATGAAACTGTTCAGTATCGAAAATTCTATTACTTGATTAGGTGACTGTAGAGAATGCGAAAATATCCAAATCATGTTTACACTTAAACTTGTTTAAAGCAAAAAATGATAAAAATATTTAGAGAGGATATATTATATCTATATACTGATATCATATGAAATCAAGAAAACATGGATCCCATCCGAAGTTGAAAGTAATTACTATATTTTTATAAACAGCCCAGTTACTCCAATAAGAAGTCAGCTAGCTACTTACAGATGTTTTAGTATTTAATTCTTTTTCAGAATATCAGTCATGGTACATAAATATAACTCCAAAATATGATAATTCACTGTTCTCAACAAATTAAGCAGTTAATTTATAGTGCTTCAGCGATCGATATCTGGCTCAAAAATTCACCACAAGAAAACATTTGTCATATGACCGAATCTTCAAATCTCCATACTTATATACAGTTCTTTTTCTAAAAAAAAATCAGAGATACCAACAATTTTTAACTTTACTAATTAAGAAATTAGAGAAATTATAAAAACTATTTTAGTGATCTCTTGAAGAGAAATATGTTATTCCTGGCGGAGGAGAAGGTTCAAACTTCATATGATACTACTCGTATAATAAATTCGTACATCGTACAGCTATATTACGCGACACGATATAAACGAGGCTGATCAAATTGTAAAAGTTTAGCAATAATTTTAACAACAGACATCAACCATTGAATCTTTCAAGATAAAACTTTTTATAAACCATAGGCAATTCACGTCTCTCTCTCTCTCTCTCTCTCTCTGTGATAATCTCTCTATCAACCAATTTATTTGTGTTTTTTTCTGGTATCTTTGAAATATTCAACGGATAAAAATGTCCAAGCTCAATCCAATCACCAAACATATGGAATTTGGTGGAGTCTCAGGTGTTCTTCTCATCACCTTTGGTCTTCCTTTATTATTGATCACTTTCTATCAATTAATCAACGACGATTATCAAACTAACTTGTTCACAAACTTCGATCTTGAAAAAATCCTCACTTTCAAAAGACCATTCCTTGAGATGTGTCTGGATGGTCAGATCTGGACCTACTACTTATTATGGTTCATTGGGTTGGCTATACTTGATGTGATCTTGCCAGGTTATTACAAACAGGGTGTTGAGCTTAGAGATGGTTCCAGATTGACTTACTTGATCAATGGTATCTCTATTTCTTCATTCTTGATGATTGTTCTTGCTTCAAGATTCGTTATCACAGACGGTGCCTTACCAGAGTTGCAATTTCTTTACCATCATATCTTAGAGTTCACCATTATCTCTATTTTGTTCTCCTTTGCTTTCTCCACTTTCATCTACTTATTCTCATTCATCAAACTACGCACTCCTAACAACTTGAAAACAGAAGAAAAGAATGAAAAGATCTTAGCCGCTGGTGGTAACACTGGTAACGCCATCTACGATTGGTTCATTGGTCGTGAATTGAATCCACGCTTTGGTCCATTGGACGTCAAATTATTCTGTGAACTAAGACCTGGTATGTTGCTATGGTTACTCTTGAACGTGTCCAGTATGCACCACCAATGGTTAAAACTGGGTCGTGTCACGGATTCAATGATCTTGCTCAACATCATGCAATCTATTTATATCTTTGACGGTGTCTTGAACGAAGACGGTGTCTTGACTATGATGGATATTACCACTGATGGATTTGGCTTCATGTTATGCTTTGGTGATTTATCTTTGGTTCCTTTCAGTTATTCTGTTCAAGCTAGATATTTGGCCTTGAATGACGTCACCTTAGGCTTACCTTTGACTCTATCCATTTTGATCTTAGGTGTTATAGGCTTCTACATTTTCAAAGCCTCCAACAATGAAAAATCTGCTTTTAGACAAGGTCAAAAGCCACACTTGAAATATATCAAGACTGAAAGAGGCACCAACCTATTAGTTGATTCATGGTGGGGCATTTCTCAACATCCAAACTATTTTGGTGACTGGCTTTACTCTTTGACTTGGTGCTTGTCCACCGGTTTCGGTAACCCAATCAACTATTATTACTCCTTATACTTTGGTTCTTTGTTACTACATAGACAACAAAGAGACGAACTGAAGTGCAGAGAAAAGTATGGTAAGGACTGGGAAAAGTATGAGAAGCAAGTTCCTTACAAGATCATTCCATACGTCTACTGAGTCTTAAGACAGCAGTTTAATGCTGTGGGAACGATAGAAACTTAAGTCGTGTGCTTAATAACATTTGAGAAATCTGTATAGTTAGTTATTCAACATTCAATTGTTATTCAAAACTGCATAACTTAATAATAATATTATGTAAAATAATCTAAGAGACCAAGTGACATAAGACAAGTGACCGCTTATATAATCTGCCGAATTATCCAGGCTGTTCTAGAAAATTCCGAAATTTAACTCCACATTATGAGGTATAAAAGGATTTGGTTTGGCACATCTTAAACCCAAGATCTTTCTACGATGTGTTGCTAACTCCATATTGTTTCCTCTCAATAATCCAAGTGACACAATTTTACTCACGATGTTAAGAAAATTTCAACCATTGGCCAGAAGGGCAATTCAAAGGGAGTCTTTCCACTTGAAGAGCTCTTTAACCATCAAAGCCACTGCCACATCAGTCCTACAAACATCCAGATCGCATTCAACTTTGATTCCACCACAATCAAATGTATGTTCAAGCTCTATGACTCTAATTCAGCAGAGAAGAACAATGGCGTCTGGTCCAAACTTCAAGATGAACATGAATCCAAACCAAGAACAAGAACAATCACCATTAGAACAATTTGGTACCAATCTAACAGAACTAGCCAAACAAGGAAAACTTGATCCAGTGATCGGTAGAGATCAAGAAATTCAAAGAGCCATTCAGATTCTTTCAAGACGGACAAAGAACAATCCTGTTCTAATAGGTAGAGCTGGTGTTGGTAAGACCAGTTTGATCGATGGTTTAGCTCAAAGAATCGTTAGAGGCGAAGTCCCTGAGTCATTGAAAAACAAGCAACTGTACACTCTGGATCTAGGTGCCTTAATTGCAGGTGCTAAGTTTCGTGGTGAATTTGAGGAAAGATTGAAAGGTGTTTTGGAACAAATCGACAGTGCTAACGGCGAGATCATCGTCTTCATTGATGAAGTTCATATGTTGTTAGGTCTTGGTAAGACAGATGGGTCCATGGATGCTTCCAACATCTTGAAGCCTAAATTAGCAAGGGGTTTAAGATGTATTTCTGCCACTACTTTAGATGAGTTCAAAATCATTGAGAAGGATCCAGCTCTATCCAGAAGATTCCAACCTATTTTACTTAACGAACCTAGTGTTGAAGATACTATTTCAATTTTGAGAGGGTTGAAGGAACGCTATGAAGTTCATCATGGTGTCAGGATCACCGATGCTGCTTTGGTATCTGCTGCTACTTTGAGTAACCGTTATATCACAGACAGATTCTTACCAGATAAGGCCATTGACTTGGTGGATGAAGCTTGTGCTGTTTTAAGATTGCAACATGAATCGAAGCCTGATTCTATTCAAATTCTAGACAGATCTATCATGACTATTCAGATTGAGTTAGAGTCATTGAAGAAGGAAACAGACCCGGTTTCAAAATCAAGACGTGAAAATTTGGAGGGAGAGTTGAAGTTGAAGAGTGCTGAATTATCAAGATTGACTGATATTTGGGAAACCGAGAAGAAAGAAATTGATTCCATCAAAAACGCTAAGAAAGATTTAGAGGAAGCCAAGGTTGATTTGGAAATTGCTCAAAGAGAAGGTAACTTTGGTAAGGCCTCTGAACTCAGATACTCAAGAATTCCAGAACTCGAAAGAAAGGTTGCTTTAAGCGAACAAGAAGAACAGAAGGAAAATTCCTTGTTACATGAATCCGTATCAGCTGATGATATTTCCAAGGTTGTTAGCAAGATGACTGGTATTCCAATCGACACTGTGTTAAAAGGTGATAAGGACCGTTTATTGTACATGGAGAACTCACTTAAGGAAAGAGTTGTTGGTCAAGATGAGGCTATCCATTCTATTGCAGATGCTGTCAGATTACAAAGGGCTGGTTTAACTAGTGATAAGAGACCTATTGCCTCCTTCATGTTCCTCGGTCCAACAGGTACCGGTAAGACAGAGTTAACTAAGGCTCTTGCAGAATTCTTATTCGACGATTCCAACAATGTTATCAGATTTGATATGTCCGAATTCCAAGAGAAACATACTGTTTCTAGATTAGTTGGTTCTCCACCTGGTTATATTGGACATGAAGAAGGTGGTCAATTGACTGAGGCTGTCAGAAGAAAACCATACTCTGTTGTTTTGTTTGACGAATTTGAGAAAGCTCATGTTGATGTGTCAAAGGTTCTCTTACAAGTTTTGGATGAAGGTAAGTTGACAGATTCCAAGGGTACTGTTGTTGATTTCAAGAATACTTTGATCGTCATGACATCCAATATCGGGCAAGATATATTATTGAACGATGCTGAGGCATCTGAATCCACTACTGTTTCATCAAAGACCAAGACAAAGGTTATTGATGCCATGAAGAGACAATACCCTCCAGAATTCATCAACCGTATTGATGAGCTATTAGTATTCAACAGATTGTCTAAGGATGTCTTTGGTAGCATCTTAGATATCAGGTTAAAAGAAGTTCAAGAACGTATTGTTGATAAACGTATTGGCTTGGATGTGACAGATGAAGCCAGAGATTGGTTAATTGATCATGGATATGACCCGTTGTATGGTGCCAGACCTTTGAACAGAGTGATCCAGAAAAAACTATTGAATCCTATGGCCACTTTGTTACTTAAAGGTGAAATCCAAAGTGATGAAACTGTTAGAATCAGCGTTAAAGATGGAGAATTATACATTCAACCAAACCATAATCCCGAGAATGAGTCAAAGGTCTCACAAACGAAGACAAAATCAAACAAAAACGATGATATAAATGGGTCTGTCAAGGCAGAGTTAGTTGATTGAAGACAAAGAGTTGTTTAAAAATGAATAAGTTCAACTCAAATTGTATATAAAAACATGAAATAAATAATTGAAACAGATTAAAAAATATTGCGAGAGCCCCAAAAAATTTTAAAAAAAACAAAGTGAGGCAGACAGGAATTGAACCTGCAACCATTCGATTGCACTCAAACCTTACAGATCAGAAGATCTGCCAGTCTTTAAACTGGAGTCGAAAGCTCTACCATTGAGCCACTGCCCCCACCAATGTTACTTCATGTATCTGGGCATTCAACCGACAGTGTTTAATAATAATTTGTTGGAATCAAATTTTAAACTTAACATTCAATAGATAATTGAAATCCACTGATTGCTCTTATATAAATGTTAAGGTTGGCAACAACTGAAATTTGAAAATTTCAAGTTAAGAAGTTCGGATTCAAGATGAAAAATTTGGAAACGTTGAATTCGAGGTTGGTTTGTTTTTTATAGAAGTTATCAGCTAAATTAGGTATATGTGTTATTCTAGTTTTATATATTTTAATTGAAACGTTTATTTAAAAAAAAGTTTTGTTGTCTTGATAAAATTTATCAGTTAAATTATATATTTAGATAAATATGTGTTATTGTTTTATAATATATAATGATGTTATAATTGAATTTATACGTCGTTAACATTGGACAAAAATGACGTGATAATTGGATTCTGTATATATGTTTTAATTTATACGTGTGTACGTTTTTATACTAATATACATATAATATGAATTACAAAGTGATTATAATTTAAAATATGTTTAAATACTGGCAGCTAGATATATAGTATTATATATATATATATGTTTAGATATTTGAGACGCGTTAATATATTATTTTTCATATTTTCACAAATATCCATTTATACATATATCGATCAGTGTTTTAGCCAAGAGTAGATCTAGCCTATTTGTCAACCGTACCTTCTGCTCAGCTTCCAAGTTTTGTCGAAAAATTGTCTAGGTGTTCGCTAAAGAGCAAGCTTCTAGCTTTCAGAATCTTTAATATATAGTAAGTAAGGTCTAAATCTAAACATTTTCAAATCTCATACCCCTATCTCAATATTTAAGCTTAACATAATTCTAATGCCAGTAATAAAAGAACTTCCTCTTGAAATATTATGCACCATTAACTACAACAACTATGAAAATTCATTCTTTCAATCTTTCAAAATACAAGACTGTGCATTAGAGAGTAAAGAGATCTATATTGTGTCTTCTTGTGCAGGAAAGTTAACACTGTAATCATCATCCTCATCGTCTTCAACATCTTCTTCCGAAATTTCCTTCCAGTAAGATATGCTCAAAATGGTAAATCCAACCACAACAAACAAATCACCGATGATCTGACCCAATCCCAGTTTGATATTAAATACAATCCATTCGAATAACCCAACCATCAAAATTGTAACCAACGAAGAGACAGATGATAAAACAGGAGAAGTCAAAGACATTAAGGAGAGGAATGACAAGCTGAAAATAAGATTACTGAAGACAGAGGTAATAATAAGCATCCATTGAAAAGACCCTGTTGGGAATTCAAACTTGGAAACTCCAGTGAAATGAACAAAAACGATAATAACCCAGACGAAAAGCAAAGTACAAGCACCAATAATAGAAGCACAGAAGTTGGAGAAAGCCACCTGTCTCTTTGAAGAAACGACATTATTTGGAGGACAGACCCAAAATTTGTAAAGAACTTCATACAGCCCATATAATATAGCACCAATAGCAATAATAAAATCGCCCAGAATTCTGCGAGGGTATTGATCACCAGAGTCAGTCGACTTCTTCTCACCTCCATAGGCAACACAGAAAACACCCATAATGGCAAGAAGCACTGAACTTAGCTTCAAATACGTGAACTTCTCCTTTAAAATAGGAATGGCAAAGATCAAAGCCGAGAAAGCTGAACAGTTGTAGATGGCTGTGATGTCTGAAGCAGGAGCCATAGCCATTGCAACGTACCACGTGCAACCTGCCATTGTTAAGATCAAAGTATCACAAGCAATGTACTTGATGACATATTGTATAGATCTGGAGTGGAAGAATTCACAGATGGTTGTTGGGTATTCATTATCATTCACCAGTTCTTCTCCAATAAGGTACACTGACGTCTTGAAGATATTTCTATGTTGGTTTCTGATACTTGAAAAGATACTTTTCTTAAATGCGAAGAAATTCAATCCTCTTCTTTTGAAATGCTTAAAAACTGCAATCGTGATGACTTGGATTGGCCAGATCAAAATCCAAGAACCATGAGTAAGAAATAGCAATAAGTAAGGTTGATTAAAGTTGAGTTCTGAGTAGAGATAGGCTGTGATTTCAGTCTGTGAGACAAAGGAAACTAGAGAGAGCACAAAGAGAAATACCACTGCTACAATTTTCTTATTTGATTTCTCAACGACCCCACTGTGACGATGGGGAGAAATGGGACTGTTTGACGTGGCATGTAGATTATCGTCTAACTCTGGCAGGATTGAGCTGTGTTGGGTATTCAATTCTTCATAGTCTTCATACTTTTTTGCTGATGATGCTTGAGTGCCCATCAATGGTACACTTTGTTGGTGATTCTCTGATGATACCATGCTGTTTGAAGATGAGGATAAACTGATGATTGAGATCAAAAATTAGGATTCAATTTGTAAGGGAGTTTGATAGTCTGAGCGTATGAGCTTGTATGGAAAGTTGGATATCGAGTGGATAGAGATAGTTTTTAAGTCAATCAAGCTAAAGAAAAATAATAATGGACAAGTTCTGATTATCGATTCAGACTGATAAAACAATTGCTATTGATTTATCTTCTAGTAGATTTTAATTTCGAGATTTTGACTTCTGTGTTTTTTTTAGCAAATTCCCAGGACTGGAGTCTGGCAGCTAAAGTTCCATGTCATCGACGTCATCAAGCATCGATCAAGGCAATTTCAGATTTGTCCCGAAATTGCATGAAATTTGTCCCCAAATGTCCAAAATCAAAAAAAAAAAAAATGTCCTGGGAATTATTCCAGGTGTCTGAAAAATAGGACTTTGATGTTAGCATCCACACAAGAAACACCCTTCAAATTCAACTGATTTGAAACAATCTACGTCATGAACCAAAAATGTCTAGACTGATATCATCTCAAACAAATCTTCTCTCTCTTCCAGATGAATTAATCCAAGAAATCGCCCTATCACTTTCAGGCGATGATCTTTTCCAACTACTCCAAATCCCTGGAGTATTTACAAGTCTAACTGATATCATTAGGATTCAACTACCCCAAGATACGAATCAGTTCGCCCTCTTACCTCATATCACACGGCAATCATGCAAAGAAATTCGTTGGCGTAAGAGACTTTCACGGAAATATATCTATTGCATAGAGATCAACTCAGTAAAGGAATTAAAATCAGCCTATTTTCAAATGCGATTCCCAACAATTACACCAGCCATAGCCTTATTATACCTTAATTTCAAATGGAACAAAGATGATAAATCAGATCTAGGCGATAAGAGAAATGTCAGATCTTTGCAAACCCAATTCAATAGACATCAGTTAGCAACATTGGCACGTGCTCTTCCTATGAACTCAGTGGTATACTTGGGAGGGCAAGATTCTGATAACAAGTTGAATTTTGATCTCGAAGATAGTTCATTCTTCCAGAGGGATCTAGAGGAAGAAGGTTGGAAGAGAGATCTTTACCTGATGTCAGATCTAAAGGATTTGAGAATCTCAGTCAAGGATGATGATGTGAGGTTCTTTAAGGGATTGTTCCAATATGTTGAGAATATTCTTTATTGTGGAGCTAAGCTTGAGATTCAATATTTAAGGGAATTATGTTTGGGCTCGAAAGTTCATAGCTTGGAAGTTGAAGATCTTACAAAATATTACAAGGAAGAAGAAGAAGAAGAAGAAGAAGAAGAAGAAGAAGAAGAAGAAGAAGAAGAAGAAGAAGAAGAAGAAGAAGAAGAAGAAGAAGAGAGGAATGAACCAAAGAGAATGAGATTTGATGATCATTCCATATTAATGGCATCACAGAATTTCACTCAAAAGATTCCCGATAGTTTGTCATTTGAAGGAAATTCATTTATCAATTTGAAATCATTGTCCATTTCCACAAAGAGCAAGACAATATCAAATCTCGTCTTACCAGAATGTCTCTCTTTAAGAATCAATTTTCAGTCAACAGAAGATGGCCGTATCCCATCGTTTAAGAATTCAGAAGCCCCAAATTTAGTAATAGCTGAAATATCACATCACCACAACACATTGATAAATCTTAATAATCTAAAACTCCCTAAATTGAAAACATTACTACTCCAAGAAATACTAGTCAGAAGGAAAAACGTTATCAAAATATCAAGGAGATCGTTCTGGGAGTTCCCATCACTTGAAGTTCTACGATTGTCTTGCATTTCACAATTAGAACAACTTTCAGAAGAGAGAAAATTATCCTTGAAACAGTTACATGTTCCGATCTTTGACCATGATGATTGCATCGTGATTAACGAAATCGCACCATATTTCAAAGGGCTTACGAACATAGTGACGCACTGTGGAGATCCAAGAATTTCAAATCTACTGATGCCACTAAAGGATTTAAATTTGATACATACAGAAACAACAGACAATGAAGGGGACTTGGAATTTTTTCCTGTAGATATTGAGACTGATCCAACTTACAAAGGATTCATCAAACACAGTCTAATGACAGAATTGAACAAGTATGATAACTCTTATAGACGGAAATCAAGAATGGAAATCATTGACGAGAAGAGAAACTTCTTTGAGAAGTACAGGATTAGAGAAATGAAGTTTAAAGATGTATAGTTTTAATCAAATAAATTGTATAAATATATAAATAAATAAAATAGACACGTATAATATCAAACAATAATTCAGTGTCAAGTTATGATGAGATCACAGATCATTCACTCAGAGTCTGGTCCTGAAGTTCTTTCATAAGAGGTTCCAATTGATCCTGTTTGGAAATTGATACATCAGCCAAGTCTCCCTCATTATTTAAAATCAGTGAATGTGTACCCAAACTTCCTGCGTCTGTGGTATCATTATTCGTGCCCTTTGATGGTTTATTACTTTGAAGTTTGAATAACTTCCAGTCTTTTGGTATGAATACTGATTTCTTCAATCTTAATGAATTACTGGATGTAGCTGAAGAATCCTGAGGATGGGTACTCCTTGATGATGAACTGCACCCTCCCCTTGTAGTGTTCAGTTTTCTAATACCGTTGATTTGTTGAGCCATGGCCGCAGTGGCAATCCTTGCTGTCGATAAAGCTGGGGATGAGGAAGAGGGATTACTGTCTCCTTCTTCTCTTAAAAGTTGTAGTCTTTCTCTGACAGTTGGTGCCAGGTTTTCTTCATCTAGAAGATTCGCTGGGTTCAGTGGCTGCTGCTGTTGCTGTTGTTGATTCATATTCTGTTGATCTCCATTGACAATATTATCAGTGAAAAATTGATCCGGATGATTTGGCGTTGGTCTTGGTTGTTGTATGTTGTTGATACTGTTAACAGCCCCATTCACTCCAGGACCACGGTTGGCATTCAAATTGCTATTAGCATTCGTATTTTCATCGTTTAATGGATTATTGTTGTTATTGCCCACATTGAAGTTCCCATTGGTACGTGTTGTAGAAACAGCCGAAGGAAACACTGGGGCTCTGCACATTGGGCAGACCTGCGATCTTTCAAACCAACTCTTCAAACATCCAAGATGAATAATGTGACCACAATGTAATTTTTTTGGAAATAGTCTATGGCCCTTACGAACACCTTCTAGAGTCATGTCGTCACGACAGACAATACATAAGTTATTATCGTCGTTTAAGTCTTGTTCTGTGGCGTCTTGTAATTTGGTTTCAAGTTCTCTAGTAGCTTTGATGTATCTTTGTAATTCACTAATCTTCTTCATCAACGTATAGGTGTTTGAAAAGATATCCTTGAATAAATGAATAGGAAATCTGTAAGGACGGAAGAATGTGTAGAGCAGGAACAACTGAATAGCTAGGGTCAAAGATGTATGGGCGATCTCAAAGAACTTCATGTACCACGTCTTCTCCTCCATAGTATCTTCATCAGGGTTCTCCTGTAAATACCTCAATTCCCAAGAGTTCAACACAATCTTAAAAGCCAATAAAGTTAAATCAAGGAAGAGAACAGCAAACTCAAAGCCAAAGGAGAAATAGACATCCGGATTATTACCAAAAGAATACTCCAAACAAGTGTATACCAAATGATAATCAACATAGAACAAAACAAAAAGAACCACAGTATTCTTAGTCAATAAGGCTTCTCTTGGTCCAATAGCATTTTGGAAGACGAAATCAATTCTATCGTTTAAAATCCAATGAAACACTTTCATGAACAAGGAAAACAATGTCAAAATGGCAGGTATCAATATGAAATCATTGCTGAACATAGACAAAGCTATTAACGAATTGAATACTGCAAATCTGGAATTGTCCATAATATGCTCAACTTCAATTAGTCGTAGCTCTCCAAACATTATCATCTGAAGAAATTTCCCTATGGATAATGATATGGATAGCAACCAGTTTGCACAAATCACCGTACTGAATCCTTCTGTTAGTCGAATGCCTGCACTATAGTAGTTTGGTGAGCTTTGTATTATTGGATATACAGCTAAAGCTGCAGCCCCAGTACTTGCCTATTGATGTGGATTTTGTTAGTAAAATGATCCTTGATTTGAAACTGTGACTTAACAAGAGAAAACTTACAGCAACATATAAAGCAAATTGTGAATTGTAGGAGAGTCGTGGTACATTATTCATATTTGAAACGGTAATGAGATTAAAGTTTTAAGACTGAATTTTAGGGGACCGTGTCTTTGTTGAAGCTATGATCTTAAGGTGTACTATAGTAAACAATTAATTCCACTGTCCACTATATCGTTCTTTGTTGGTACGTTGCAGATGTACGTTGTCTTATGTACTATGAGGACACGCGAATTCAGTGGCAAACTGGTAGGCTGTAAGCTGTAAACGTTGTGGCAAAGTCAATTCCAGTACATGCCAGTCCAAATTTTCTGCTTAAAGTTCAAAGGACTAATTGTTAAACATTTTAATTACGCCTGTCATAAACTATTGAATAATATAGATTCAAACGTTCAAACATCATTTCTAGGCCATTCTCAAACACACCCATAAGCTAGTTAATGAGTGGTATTGGTATTAAACTCGGCGCACTTCTACTAAGGCAGGTGTCCAAACCTATAGCAAACATCTTGAAAGCTCAAGCCATAGAACATGAGACCTTCAAGAAGGTCTGTATATGGCTAGCACAGAAGCTACATAAAACAGATGTCTCATTAAGAATGAAACTTATGGGTGAAAGAGGTGCTAAAGTCCGTCCTTTGAACGATAATAAGGCTGTTGAAAATGGTGCCAACTTCTTATCTGAAACATTCATTTTTTCTGTCGCTGGGAGTATTGTTTTGTTTGAAAGTTGGAGACAACGCCAGAAGGAAATTAATAGAAGGGAGACCATAGCTGATGATATTAAGACTCTGCAGTATGAGATCGATTATCTAAAGAAGAAGTTAACAGATTATAACGTTAAACTGGATGATTGGAAACCACCAAAAGATGTCCAACCTTTATATCTAAAGCTGGGCAATGATGGTAATGTCTTAGGACTAGGTGAGAAGATCAACAAGGGGAGCATAGAGATGAAAAATACAGCAGCTGAAGTGATACCTATAGATTCACAGAAATTGATTGAAGATGCCACAAGAAGGGAGAGATTGAACAAAGATCATATCGAGAAGAGGTAAAAACACATTTATACATATTCATAAAACGGGTTAGATTTAGAAGAGAGTTTTAATCTATTAGCATAATATTTAGATATAATTTTAGACATGTACATATTATTTAATGAATTTTAAGATACGTTAGATTCAGTTATCCTAACTTCTAAGAGGTTCAAGCCCTATAAAATTTTAAGTGATCCGCATGCGCCACAGAACTTCAGTGTTTACTTTTGAAAATCTACCCGTGTCTTGTTGTCATAGAAACGGATAAGTTTTTTTGCCACCAACCGGGGTGGCATCAGGGGTTGAAATCAAAACAAACAAACAAACAAACATGAATCAAGAGGACGGAACAAGAGGGGAATTATGACTAGATTAGATGCTAACTAACTGGATATTATTATTAACACAATAAACAAAATGCCATTAATATAACACAAACACTATTAAAATACATGACTCATAGCAGAAGCAACAACCAAATAAAAAAGGTCCAAAAAATAAAAACACAAACACATATTCTTAACGATAGATCTGTACGACACATGAATAACCCACTTCTAGCAACGAGGAACTCAGATACTAGAAAACACCATAGAAACAAACAAATAACAATAAAACAGAAAAAAAGATAATCATAACATGACGATATCACCAACCCAATTGAATAGTTGTAAAACAACTCTGCAGATATCCAACTTATTTGGAAGCCTTCTTCTTTTCAACCTTTAATAACAAGGCCTTGTTGATATGTGGCAAGACACCACCATATGCGATAGTAGCTTTAATCAAGGCATCCAATTCTTCATCACCTCTGATGGCCAATTGTAAATGTCTTGGAGTGATTCTCTTTAATTTTAAATCCTTTGCGGCGTTACCAGCCAATTCTAATAATTCGGCAGTTAAATATTCTAAAACAGCAGTTAAGTAGATAGCAGCTATAGAGATAATGTTAGTATGAAAAACTCAAATCAAAAGAAAGAAATATTGGAGGAAGAAACTTACCTTTGGCACCGACACGGATCTTGTTTTGGGAGTTCTTCTTCAAGAATCTCTTGACTCTACCGACTGGGAATTGTAAACCCGCTTTGGCGGAGTGAGATTGAGATCTCATACCACCATCTTTGGCACCGCCTTTACCTTTACCGCCTTTTCCACCTTTACCTGACATTCTGTTGATTATATTACTTTAGAAAATTGACTAATCTAATAGATCGTTGTTTGTTTACATTTCTTTCTGAGATTTTCGTAAAGGGTAGGGTTTTTGTGAGATTTTGAAAGTTACATGGACTTGTTCAATTTTGCGCGATTCGCAGGAAAATCGTGCAAAACTTTACATCAGTTTCCGAATTGGGAAGTTGGTCACGGGGTAAAGCCGGGTAATTGGAGTTAAAACTTGATCTATACATTAATTGTTGGTATGATTTGGTTGATGGTCCTACAAATAGAAAATACATGTTCGTAAATCATCACATTAATAAATAAACTACTCTTAGAGGTTTAAAATTTTCTTAGAAAGGTGTCCTCTAACAATTAACAACGTTGTAAGCACCAATCTTACGTAACAAGGAGTCAAGAGAGGATCTATCCATCTCCATCTCAGTGCAAATAGCATCAAAACTCTTCATTCCATGAAGATATAACTTCAATTTTTCAATTTGGTTCTTTTGGGCCTCTGTTAAGTTAGCCAATTTATTATTGGTCATATTTGAGAGATAGTTAGGATTGAATATTTTGTGATTAACTGTTGGTAGTTTACTCTCTTTGGAAAAGACACCATTATTGGTGCTATAGATATGATGTCTATGTTCTGAGCTCTGTAAGAAGGATTCAATGATCGGATACGAATGAATCCTATAAATCAACCCTCTAAGAATGCCAAACGAAAGAAACCTTCTGACGTCGATGTATTTCAAATCCTGTTGGTGTTCACGATACCAATGTTTAACTGACTGGCCTTGGTGAAGACTTCTGTAAAGATAGAACAACTTTGATTTTGTGGGAAGGATAATAGATTCTACCTTTCCCACTCCCGATGAAAAAACCCCTAGTAGATTGACAGCAGATCCAACATTGGATGATCTCAGAGAATGATATTTAGATGAAGCTGTACTTTTAGGTTCACTAGTGCTACTATCTGGCGGAGCTTCAAAGGCTTTCCCATCAAACATAGCAGGCGTAGAAACATAAGCCTGGCATTCAGAAGCCATATGTGAGTCTGTGAGAAACAAATTAATGTCCGATGTTGGTGCATATATGTTTGAGAATTGGAAAATATCAGTGATAGTGATACATTTATAGTAGAAAAGATGCTGAATACAACTCTTCACAATTTCTTGATCTGCGTTGGCAAGTACACTGATTCTCTTGATTGAGTTGATGCCATTGATATAGGGAAGAATCTTCAACATTGTAGGATCCCAGTTAACATCCACTAAGTTCTGCAAATTAACTGTTGATATTGGAACGTCTTCTGCATTGACTCTTGGTGGCGGTGGGAGAAGAGGCAAGAGTTTGATATCTATGGCATTACCAGAATCAATTGGAATCAAGCATTCAGAGTAGTTATTGAGGTCTTGGTATATCTGCTGTAGAAGATTATCCACTGATTCCAACTTGATGACATTACCATCTTTATTAGTGATACCAATCGGAGTAGAGGAGTTGGTTTTGAGTTCTAAGTCATTGATGATCTGATTATATGTGCTATTCTGTGAGTTGATAGTGAAATTTGACTCCATTGAGTGTGATCGTGCCTGCATCAGGTCGTCATTGTTCAAATGATCAGATTCTTTGGTCTTTGAAGAGTCCTTGAAATATACCATGTCGTTCGTCATTTTCGAAAGAATCTGGTACTGTTCCTCCAGATTCTTGAAAATCTTACCAGTTCTTCTTATAGATGGCTCATATGTTTCTACCTTATCAGTGTAGTTGAAAACAAAACAGAAGTTGAAACTGAAACTGTTTCTAGCATAATGTGCTGCATTGATAGAAACGGGATACCCAATCAACCTGTATTGACCCACCTTAAACGTTAAAAGTCTATCACATAGTTGTGATTTCGGAATCACGTAGTTCTTTACTAGATCAAAGTCAAACAATGTGCTATCTGGGTACTCAGATGTTGGAATGATGGAACCATGTGGCACTTGGTGTAATACCTTTGTTCCCTCCGTTGGATGGAAGACAGTATAGAAAATAGCTTCCAATGGGGCAAAGCCTTGTTCAAAATCAGCCATTGAAGTGGTAAATGATTAGAAAATCTGTAGATATATACACCGGAGAGTTTAATTAATAATATCCACGAGAAAGTACCTAGAAAATTTTATGATCAAGAGCTCAAACTGAATTTGGATTCTTCACTTGTACTCACCAAGTTTCGCGAAGCTTTGGTGGTATCGAACTGTCAACTATCCACATATTATTACCAAGATCTTGAATAATTAAGTTCTCACCATCACTCTGTACAATTCTTTTATCAAATAAATCAGTCTTATATCACGAGTCTCAATATCAAAATCATGGCAAACGCAGAAGACAGTTTAATCTCATCACTTTATCCACCTCCACCGCCTTTCGTCAAATTCTTCACAGATGAAAACATAGAGAAGCTAGAGAAGTTGAAGAGTGAAAACGAAAACAAAGGTGGTAACCTCCAATTAGAAGATGAAGACAAAGTCTTGGAGTTTCTAACACCACCAGCTCAACCAGAGGGAGAAACATATAGATCCTTTGGTAATATTTGGAATGTGAGTGCACTAATATACCACAACTGATCAAAAGAATCAAGATTTACTAACATACTTCCTCCAGTTCAATGACAAGATACCAAAGCTAGAAGAAATGGGAATTGAGAAATTATACAGAGATCCAGAAGACAAATCATCAGCCAATGACTCTAAATTCAAAATCCAGGAATTAAGAACCCTTTTAAAGTCTCTACTACTGAACTTCCTAGAAGTGATAGGTGTAATGAGTTCAACACCAGACCAGTTTCATGTTAAGATTGATCAAATCAGAACTATCCTTATCAATATACACCATTTATTGAATGAGTATAGACCACATCAATCTAGGGAATCTCTTATACTGTTAATGGAAAAGCAAATAGATACGAAAAGGAACGAAATTAAGGAGATAGAAAATACATGTAAGAATGTTGAAGAGAAGATTAAGCTTCTAGTGCAGAAGCATGTTGATAGAAAGGGAGAACTAGAAGATTCGCCGACTACAGAAACTGATTACAATACCGAAGGTGTTCTAGAGATGAAAATAGACCGGAACTCTTCTAATACTGTGAAATTTGAGGATGTTTGATTCTTTTATTTTGAAAATTAAGCTACAGGACCAAAAAAAAACATCAAATTGTGAGAAAAATTGTACGTTTTGCTCAATATAAATCAACAGACAATATAGATATTTACTGAATTGTAACTTTTATTAATATAAGTTTGAGGATCTGTAGTCATTTAATCTTTGAAAATTACTGGTTTAAGACTCACTTCATCACGTGACTATGCGTATAGGCTTTGTGTATTATTATGATCGAAAAATCCTGGGAAAAACATGTGGATCACAGGATCCATACTTTAAAATGTACAACAATTGGGTATTAGTTTACAGTGGAAACAAGGATCACAATCCCTTAAGTTAACCACAGAACTACATATAATCATACAAAAATGGCCGATGAAATGGACGTGGATGTTCCATGTAAGTTAGATGTTACTGGATTCAATCAGATAATCCTCTCAAAAAATGATGCATCCCTGATCCATCTGTTAGTAATTCCAGTAGTAAATTGAAAGATCAAATACTAACATAGAATAGCTACTGAACAACAAGGAACAGAGAAATCACAAGAAAAACAAGAACAACAAGAACAACAGCAAGTAGTCAAGAAGACGAAAGCACCAAAGAAGAAATTTGAAGTTAGAAAATGGTCCGCAGTGGCGTTCTGGTCTTGGGATATCCAAGTTGAAACTTGTGCTATTTGCAGAAACCATGTTATGGAACCATGTATTGATTGTCAACCAAACTCATTAAACGAAGGCAGTGAAGAATGTATTCCAGCATGGGGTACTTGTAACCATGCTTTCCACTTCCACTGTATTGCTAAATGGTTGAAGACTAGAAACGCTTGTCCTTTGGATAACACCGAGTGGCAATACCAGAAGTACGGTCGTTAAGGTGTTACTTCAGATGTATTGTTTTATTGGGATGTTTATTATTATTATTTTCATACATGCAGAAGATTCATGAATTACATCTAAGGCGTGTCTTCATTTTTGTTATGGGATAAGGAGTGTTGTTGGATTCAGTTCATAGGGAAAGATATTGCCATTAAATATATAACAACTCCATAGGTCGTATTTGATAGCAAGGCTCCAGTTGATTAGATTAGAACCACAACTCAATATTTTACGTATGAAAGCCTTTGCTAGGATGTGTTTTTTTAGAAATTCGGGGTTATTTTTTCTTAGCAAACTTTTACATAAACATGTTTAAATACATTATTTTGAAATATCCTTGTAGTAAGATTGGTTTCTAGAGAAGCAACCCAATACAATTGTCTTCTGGCAGGTCTCGCTGAATTCTTCAATTACCGCCTTGATCTTAGAATCGTAGAAATAATCAGCATAGAACTCAATGAAGAAAATATACTGCCACGATTGAATCAGAGATGGTCTTGAGGTAATACTGGTCATATCAATCCCGTGATTGGACAAAACATTCAGAGTCTTAACGAGTTCCCCAGGTTCATTGTTATTCAAAATGAAAGCTAGCACAGTAAGTTTCTTATCTTCCTTAGTGGAAACTTCCTTGATATAACTGCCTTCTTTGCTTAAGATAAGGAATCTTGTGGTATTTGTAGAGTTGTTTTCAACATTGTGATAGAGAATAGGAATGTCATGAACTTTACTGGCATATTCACTGGCAATAGCAGCAATACCATCTTCATCATTGGCTTCTTTCGCTATCTCGGCCGCTTTAGAAGTAGAAGAAGTGTCAATCTTTTGAATATTTGATGCGTACTGTTTTAACCAATTGGTACACTGGCCCCATGCTTGTGGATGGGTGTATATCTTCTTGATCTGTGAGATGTCTTTGACATTTGAAAGAAGGTTGTGATGAATGGAGACAAACTGTTCCGCAACAACATGCATATTACTTTCAGTATTGATCAACCATTCTCTGAATAAATCGTATGTGAACATCACTTGTCCATTAGTGGAGTTTTCAAAAGGAACAACACTGTACTTGATTTCATCTTTCTCTAAACGTTCAAAACAGTCATTGATTGAGGATAGTGGAAGTAGCTCATACTCAGTAGAGTTTCCAAATTGTTGAATAGCCGCCTCAGCCAAACGTTAGTAAATGGTACATTTTCAATTCCAAAGAAGTATTCTTAACTTACCTGATGAGTGTATGTACCTTCTGGACCTAGATAACCAACTTTAAACATGTTCTATGAGTGTAAAGTAGAGAAAAAAAACTTCTTTGTCAATAGATAACTTAAGTTGATTGGGATGATTCCAGCTAATAATACTATTGATTACGGTGTTGTTATCGTGCAGACATGACTCCCAATCAACAAGCGACCATAATAATTTGACAGAATTAGTACCTTTCACGTGATTAAACTTGAATTTATATTAAGTATGGTATCCCCTCAAACCACCTCAAAGATTGAGCTTAATGCATGAATAAAATTTAAAATATTGTATTATTAAACACCAGCATCCAATAAAAAAAAAGAAATGAAGAACTAAAAATCTAAAACTGACAACTGTAAACATATTTATTATTTGGGAAGTTGTTTTTCTCCCCGAGCAGAATCTCAGGTGATTCACCAGTCATTGATCACGATTCACGATTCACCATGTCTCTGGACCGAAAGATTCACCTGGGCTCAATTGATAGAATGGAGTACCGTTCCAATCGATAGTGTTTGTGAAAACAGTATTACCCCACCAGTCAAAAGATAATCCACGTGAGCTCATTGGGTATTGAACACATAAGAAGATAATGACAATGGCAACAGCGACACCAGATTCAACACCGGCACCAAGAACAAAGTTGTACTTTGCATGCCATTGTGGCCATCTTCTCTTGATGTAGTAGATGACACTACCCAAAATAGTATAACATGAGTAGTTGTAAGGAGTGGCTGGTGGAATACTACCTGGACCAGTGAAGAAGACAGGAGAGTTGATCTGACCGTACCATTTGTTTGGCCATTTCTTGTATAAACCGTAAGTAATGAAAGGACAGATCAAACCAATCAAGAAGAACCATAGAGTAACGTTGTAGCGTTTACCTGGAGAGAATAAGAACTCTGGCATGGACCAAATAATGGAAGCATTGAAAATGGTTCTACCACCAGCACAAATGTAACCATCTTCTTGACCAGGCGTACAAATATCCTTGATGTTGAATCTCATCCAACGTTGAACACCAACATTAACTAAACCACCCAATAGAGTAGAATAAATTTGCATAACGAAAAGAATTCTTGGAGCAACCTTCAAGTATAGACCCATCTTCAAGTCTCTAGATAATTGCAACCCTTGGTTCATAACAATGTAGCCGTACAACTTGAACAAAACATTAGCCATTGGTCTGAATGGAAGAATGTAACCACAAATCATCTCAGTAATAACGTTCAAACCCACGTTCTGGTTAGTGATACATTGTAACAAACCTTGTGGAATGAAGTTGATGACGGAGATAAGAATGGCAAGGATTAACCCCCAGGCTGGTAAACCAGTTTCCCAAGCACACACAACAGTAAAAGCAAGACCTAAGAAGACAACAAATACGACACCATACCACCAATCTGGAACATCTTTATACTGTTTGTATAATCTCATATGAATGTCATCACCACCCCTACCGTTTTTAACCTTTTGATAGATATCCTTGCCGTGGTAAAGAACACAATGAACCAAGATCGCAATAACTGCAGCAAAGTTCAAACAATAAGACATGATGTAAGAGAATGGCATGAATAAAGGAGAGTAAGCTTTGAATTTTTCCACATTGATGGTGAAATTTTTGTTCAAAATCTTAGAAACATCGTACTTCTTTTGGTATCTATCGAAAGTGGAAGTTGAAATGACAGGTAAGTACTTGGCGTTGAACTTGTTGGTGAAGTAAAGAATTGGTAAGAGACAAATGAAGAAGATGAATACAGCAACATATGTGGTGAAAATAACCCAGTAAGGAGTAGCAAAAGCAGAACCAACTTGGGAGATTTGAGTATAGTCAAATGTGATTGGAATGAGACCAAGACCACCACTGGCACCAAAGATAAAGTTCAAAACGAAGTTGTCTCTAGTCTTGGACCCCCACAAGACAAAGTCGAAATAACTTAAGCCTTGAAAGATGAAACCTGGGAACCAATACCAAACAAAAGCTCCAATGGCAACATAAGAGAAGAACTTATAACGAGACATGGCCCATCCATGGACAGCCTTCTCAACATTCTTCGAATGTAAGGTTTCGAAAAGAGAGATGGAAATCAAAGTTTCAGGCCAGATAGCAAAAGCAGGTTCAACGATAAATCTTCTAGTCAACCCAGCCAAACCGTACCCCATGACCTGAGAGGTCCACACCAATAGAACTTCATAAGCTGGACCAAAGTCCTTATGGTAAAAGTTGGTTTGGGCAATCAAGATATCGGTAGCATAAGCCCCAGGAGCAGTTAATGAGACACAAATAGTCAAGATCCCGTGCTCCTTCATTGTATATGGACCTGGATTCAAGTTAAACCAAGGATAACGGAATCTAATATCTGGCATAACCCAGGCAAGGAATTTACCAATTGGATAAGAAAGAACCTGAGCAACAAGGAAATTAACGGATAATGTTGGATAACGTAAGGAGAAGAATTGATTAATACCACTGAATAACATGACAAAAACAGTGGTTAAGAACCAGGTTCTCCAGTGGTTGATCTGAATGGTTGGATCATCTGTATTTGGAACAATTTCACGGACTTCAGGATATGGGGAATTGTCCATATGCTCAACATTACCTTCGATGAAAGATAGATCATCTGAATCGATTTCAATGGAGATAACTTCAGAGTTTATCTGTTCTTTGGTTTCAACGGAGACCCCGACTTGGTAGTCATCCTCGGAGGAGTTAGGAAATAACTTGTGATCTTCTTTCCTATCCCCCTTTGTGTTGAATGAGTAGTTGAGTCTTTGAACCTCCACTACTTCAGACATGATTTGGTTAATTTAATATGTGTGTGAATGGTGTACGGCTCAAATCAGTACTCTATCAATATTACCATGGTCTAAAAAAGCAGGGGAAGTCACCAGTTTATATAGAAATTAGGTACCGCAGATAACCCCCCCTTTGATATATCAGTGCACCCTGCAACAAAGAGATAATGGAATGATCTTCACCAGACTATATTAATTCGGATACAAGGATAGCACCACAGTTTTTTTCCAATCGTACTATTGGCGTTTGACGTTTTTACGATAAGCCAATGATTTGGAGATAGTACATCGACGTGCGGAATCTCGCTCTCTATCGGAATTCCGATAACAGTAAAAATGACGTCGTATCAATCATCAAAGAGTAATTTAAATCATAAGTCCGTGGACTGCTTGCTGCCTACGTCGACGTGACATGAACCAGGATTACATTACTCCGATAATTTAGGGGAGGGAACAATCTATGATTTTTGATCGTGTATTAAATAACTAGACTTTACATGCAGTCGACTATCAAGGCTCCTCACTAGATATCCACATTAATATACTAGTGGTGAAAAGTAGAAGGTAGAATGAACAACTTCTTGGCTTGGGGACATTCCAAGTTAATTTGCTTCCAACGAGCTCGTTGGCGTACAACCAGATTAGAATCAGATAATTATGCGATTTGCTTAAGTCTTAACGCTATGCATATATTATTTTGTAATTCCGAAATCAACTGGGTCAATATTGTAATATCTGTGGCATCCCATTTACGTGATCCCCGTTTTCCCAAACATCCAAAATTATCTTTCAGAAAATAACACAGGATACATGAAACAACATTTTTGCAATTCGACCAGTAAAATGTAAAGGATTGATTTATCAAAGAAAGATAATATCTTGGTTCTTCATTAACTGCAGAATCTGAATCATCTAGCGAACTTTCTTATGTAAACTATAAACTCAAAAGTAACGGATTTTAAATATTGGCTTGTCAACTTCCAGTCAAAAACAGCTTTCTAATTTGCTTGGCGATCAGATCTCTTGGAAGTCTTGACGATGAAAGTTGGCGGCGTTTCAGCCGCTAGTCATATTTGCTGCATCGGAATCACGAAAATTAATCACGTCAAAATTCAATTCAACACCAAATCCGACCAACGCCGAATGCCGAAAACCGAATTTTCAAAATTCAGAAACAGATAAAAGAATACACATATTTATTTACACGACAGAATTCAGTGGCCACAAAATCAATCACTATAAATTATTAAATTAATTCATAAACTTACACTTGATTAATTGAATAAAATGTTAGTGAATCAAAAAAAAAAAAAAAATCCACTAGTAGACCTTTAAAACCTCAATCTCATGGACATCTGTAGTTGGATTTTGTGCTTCTGGGATTAAAAAATTGTTGTAGTTTATACAGTTACAGTAAGTTCCTGACCGGCTGTTAACTTGTCCTGAACCGGTATATATCGTTTGGTGCGGACTTGGACAAAAACTTGGGGAACGTGCCAGGTCTATATCAGGTTCACAAGTACACTCATGACCAGCAGCCAGCTGTAGTTCAATCAAAAAACACTAACAAAATAATGTTGGACGAGGGGTAATAGCACAAGTTTTGGGTAGCTTGGTTCTTAAAGATCATACTATGTAACCGTGTGTCATTTAATTATAGCTCAGTTGATCATACATGTAAAAATTAATCCGGCTCAACTAGGGCTCCTACTACTAGTGTGACTTCTGTTGGTGCTTCTACAGTGTAACTGTTTAGTATAATAGATTGAAATAATCAGAATCGATCCATATGAAAACGTTAAAAAACAGGTAGAGGTTCAGAAAATGTTGTTGTTACTAGATTATTAACAAGACCATTAGTCCAGAATGTCAGTTCATGATAATAGCAATCAACACCTATGGGCAGCTTGAACGAACATTCGGCTTAAAACCTCTATTCTCAAGACAAGCCAGCTCACATGCGTTACATGTCCTTTGTCTATCAGGTCGGAATTAGAGTATACAATCAGTCATTGATATATTAATGTGCATATTAAAGCTGTATTGTTATTATATTTAGCACAATCATTATATAGTACAGCAGTGATCATTAACTTAATTGAATCATCGTTTTTCTAGTGACGGTAATGGGTCACCACCACTTGTCTGGACCGAAAGTCTCACCAGACTTCAACTTGTAGAAAGGAGTACCTTTCCAATCGATAGTGTTCTTGAACACATCGTTACCCCACCAATTGAAAGACAAATGATGAGAACTCATTGGCAACTGAACACACAAGAAGATAATGACAATGGCAACAGCGACACCAGATTCAACACCGGCACCAAGAACAAAGTTGTACTTTGCATGCCATTTTGGCCATCTTTGCTTGATGTAATAAATGACACCACCTAAAATAGCGTAACAAGAGTAATTGTAAGGAGTGGCTGGTGGAATGTTACCGGGACCTGTGAAGAAAACTGGAGAGTTGATCTTACCATACCATTTGCTTGGCCATTTCTTATTTAACGCGTAAGTGATGAAAGGACAGATCAAACCAATCAAGAAGAACCACATGAAACTGTTGTAACGTTGTCCTGGAGAGAACAAAAACTTTGGAAGAGACCAAATAATAGAAGCATTAAAAACGGTTCTACCACTGGCACAAGTGTAACCATCTGGTTGAGATGATGAGCAGATGTCCTTGATATTGAATCTCATCCAACGCTGAACACCAACATTAACTAAACCGGCCCACAAGGTGGAATAGATTTGCATTGCGAAAAGAAGTCTTGGGGCAATCTTCAAATAAAGACCCATCTTCAAATCTCTAGATAATTCTAAACCTTGTCTCATGACAATGAAACCATACAACTTGAACAAAAGATTGGCCATAGGTCTAAATGGGAAAATGTAACCACAGACCATTTCAGTAATAATATTCAAACCAACGTGCTGATTTGTGATACATTCTAACAAACCTTGTGGAACAAAGTTGATGACGGCAATAATCAGGGCAAGCACTAACCCCCAGGCTGGTAAGCCAGTATCCCAAGCACAGACAGCAGTGAAGGTGAGACCCAAAAAGACCACGAATAAGACGCCATACCACCAATCTGGTACATCTTTATACTGTTTGTATAATCTCATATGAATGTCATCACCACCACTTCTACCGTTCTTCAACTTAAAATAGATATCCTTACCGTGGTAGAGGGCACAATGAACCAGGATGGCAACGACAGCTGCGAAATTCAAAGCGTAAGACAATAGATAAGAGAATGGAATGAATAGAGGAGAGTAATCCTTGTACTTTTCGAAATTGATGGTGAAATCCTCGTTCAAAATCTTAGTGACGTCATACTTCTTTTGGTATCTATCAAAAGTGGAAGTTGAAATGACAGGTAAGTACTTGGCGTTGAACTTGTTGGTGAAGTAAAGAATTGGTAAGATAATAATGAAGAAAATGAAGACAGAAGCATAACTGTTAGCAATAACCCAGAAAGGAGTTGCAAAGACGGAACCAGACATAGCTTGAGAGATCTGGGTATAGTCAAACGTGATTGGAATAGCACCGATACCACCATTGACCCCAAAGATAAAGTTCAGAACGAAGTTTCCCCTTGTCTTGGCACTCCATAACACAAAGTTGAAATAACCCAAGGCTTTAAAGATGAAACTTGGGAACCAATACCATACAAAAGCTCCAATGGCAACATAAGTGAAGAACTTGTAACGAGACATGGACCAGCCATTGACAGTCTTTTGAACATTTCCAGAATGCAATGTTTCAAATAAAGAAATGGAAATCAAGGTCTGAGGCCAGATAGCAAAAGCAGGTTCAACAACAAATCGTCTAGTTAACCCAGCCAAACCATACCCTAGAATTTGAGAGGTCCAGACCAATAAAATTTCATAACCGGCACCAAAGTCCTTATTGTAGAAGTTTGTTTGAGCAATCAAAATATTGGTAGCATATGCATTTGTACCTGTTAACGAAACACAAATGGTCA
Source organism: Waltiozyma chaumierensis (assembly GCA_030566875.1). Classification (NCBI taxonomy): domain Eukaryota; kingdom Fungi; phylum Ascomycota; class Saccharomycetes; order Phaffomycetales; family Wickerhamomycetaceae; genus Waltiozyma; species Waltiozyma chaumierensis. The sequence continues at coordinate 17,483 of JAKUBK010000171.1, read as the reverse complement.
AGATCCCATGTTCTTTAATTGTGTATGGACCTGGATTCAAGTTAAACCAAGGATAACGGAATCTAATATCTGGCATAACCCAGGCAAGGAATTTACCAATTGGATAAGAGACGACTTGAGCAACAAGGAAGTTAATAGTCAATGTCGGATAACGTAAGGAGAAGAACTGATTGACACCACTGAACACCAAGACAAAAACAGTGGTTAAGAACCAGGTTCTCCAGTGGTTGATTTCGATAGTTGGATCATCTGTATTTGGAACGACTTCACGAACTTCAGGGTATGGAGAGTTGTCCATATGCTCAACATTACCTTCGACGAAAGATAAATCATCTGAATCGATTTCAATGGAGATAACTTCGGAATGGATTTGATCTTTGGACTCTTGGATTATTGTGGAATGTTCAACTTCTTCTGAACTGGTAGATGAACGTTTTGCGACATCTTTCTCTTCCTGTTTGGTGCTCGATGGATATCCTGAGTAGTGGACGTTTTGTTTCTCTATTACTTCAGACATGGTTTTGCTTGAAATTATGAGCTTTTTGTGAAGAGATAAAAATCCATCTAAAGAGACACCTTTAAAAAGTGTACGGAATCGAACAGTTAAAAAGCATGGGGAGTAGTGGGGTTTTATAGAAGAGAATTCTTCACTGATAAACCCTTTGGGTTTATATCAACAGGTTTTAGAGCCATACCATGATACTGACGCTAAAATGGATAAGTCATAAGTGTACGGGGATCATGTACGACAGTTCCACAATTTTTGCAAATCCCCAATTAGGGGGGGGTTTGACGTATATAGTTGTGTAGCCTTGCATATACATGTACCAAACTACTATGACCTGCAGTCTGAAAGTGCCAGTGTCCACATAAAGGTTTACTGCCAGATTGATATAATATTATAATGTAAAGACAAACAACAGCTAGAGGTTAAGGGGTTATAATTACTAATTAGCTATCTTCGACACTGATCAGATGTTGGAAGAAGCTTTTTCGTGCCTGGGGGATTGCCAAAGTTCAGGTAGTGATCGGCGGGGAAATTGGGACTGTTTGAATAATTTTGTATATATATTGTAGATATTTCTGAAAAGACACAAACATGATATTCGGATAAGCTACCATATATGGAATTTATATATACCGTATAATATTCCGTTCCCTCCAAATTGTCAATCAATTCACATCAGGAACTACTAGTGTTCAGCTGACAGGTTAAAGAAAACTAATATGAACCATCTATTGACAGTTACTCCAAGTTCCATGTTCCAAGTTCAAAGTTCTAAATAATCACATCTGGATCTAAATTAATTACACAAAACTAGTAGCTGGTCCAAGAGTTGTCAAGAAAATATCCAAAAAAAAAAGGCTTGTCAACGGTGGAGATACGAATTTCCATCAATATTAGTTAGAACTTTTAAATGTCCAACCAATTTTCAGTCACAGTGCATATATAAACATATTTTCAAATATAAAGACATGAAAGCCACACTATCAGCTTTATATGATTGAACATAGATATATTTATATACTGATTAAACTGTACCCAATAAAATTTCCCCAAACGTACCAGAAAATGGATATTTAGCTTTAGGAGTATATTATTATATTTGATTTTAATATACAATTTTTATAGATGGTAACGTTTGAAGTAGTTGCTTCATTCAATATTTCTAATTATATGTAGTTACGGTTTAATGCATGTACATGTAGGATCGTTCTATATACTAATTCGCAGATCAGTGTTTAGATGACGAATATTCGCAATTTTCTGATATAAATCTAAAAACTGTGGCGCCTGGGATTTTTTTTTATATACATGATATTAAGTAAAATCGACCCGAGAGTCGAGTCGACAATTGATTTTATAATATTATTATACTAAGTTTGACTTTAAAATGTGTTTAACATGCCACGGACCACGGTCCACAAACGTGTAACACGAGCTGACAGCTCTAGAGCTTTTGGACCTACCCATATGAATATTGTTGTTCAGCTTCCCGAATATATTAATATATGAGTCTAAATTCTTAACAATATGGCTTGATTTTGAACTCTGATCATAATATTGGAAGGAAGAACGACAGAGTGGTGTTAAGGGTTCCAATTTTAAGAATATATGTACAAAATGTGTCTCTTTAATTGACACTTTCTGAGGTGACATGACTCTTAAACTATCTAAATGTATTTATCAAATATCATAAAATTCCTACAACTAACATTTTATAAGTGGTGTAAAAAGACAATGGACTCTGGAGAACCGCAAATAGCAGACACGTGATTCCAACTTCATCCCTAGATATCCGAGGGTTTGAATCTTGTTGACACCGTAAATACTAGCCGGCCCTACAGGCCTGAACAATAATATGGTTTTAAACGTAGATCAACCCCATTTATCATCAAAACAATAAACGTTAATTGAATCACTTCATAAGATCTTTTCCTCAGTATCGATCATAACTCAAATAAGAACAAAATCTTATCAGATCAAGTCCATTCCCCAATTTCCTTTTATTATAACAAGTGAAAGATGGATAATTCAGGTAGTCTACAAGTACCATCAGCTTCTGCTGGTAAAAGAAATCGGGCTTTATCGGTGACACGAACCTCTAATCAACAAATAGACAGAATGGAGAAATCATTGGATCGATTACAGTCCTTGTATCAAGAAATCCAAGTCGATTGGCCTCAAGGTGTCCAGCCACATTCCAATCCTTTAGAAATCGCTCTACCATTATTGGACACCACCTCCGTTGGTTTGGCACATAAGAAAGCGGAATTCATAGATTTGAAAGATAGATTGTCTGACGCTTTACAATCCACCGTTACTGAACACTATCAGGCTTTCAATGATAGTGTTGGTTCGTATCGTACGGTTGTTCAAAATATCGCCAATTCTAAGCAAACCGTTGCCAAAATCAGAGATTCTATTTCGGATTCCGTAAAGGATTTGGACAAGGTGACTAACAATGACGAACTTAGTAATCTTAATGAGAATGTCAAGAATTACAACGAGATGATTGCTATTTGCACTGCCATAGAGTACTTACAAAAAGTCCCTAATGACTTGGAAAACTCCTTCAACGATAAGAATTATTCAAAAGCTCAGAGTACCCTTACAGATGTTTCCAAGAAGGCAGCACAATACGAGCTATGGAGACTCCCAGCATTGGCCAACTTGAAGGAGTATTACAAGAAACAAGAACAGCATCTATTTGAGATCTTGATGGAGGAGCTTCATAACATCATGTATTCAAAGACCGATTTCACACATATGGACATCAAATCGTTGAAGATGAATAGATTGTGGTCACAGGACACGTCTTCTCCCAATGCTGAACAGCGTCTATTGGGATCAGTCAGTATCGATATTGGGGAAACGGCAAGTCAATTACATTCCAAGTACGATACTTTCATAAACTCCTTCGTAGAGGCTCAAGGTGGTGCTGGTGGTCTGGGAAACGATTTCAATGATAAACCAACAGCCACTCAATTCAACTATATTAGATTTGATGACGACTCCAATCCGTTCCATCAGATCTTGAAACTGCTCAAACTTATCACCAAGGCTGGAAATTTGCAACTTGCCTTGGATATTATCACGCAGAGAGTCACCAATGAATTGGACCAGTTGATTAATAAGGTCATTGAGGATTTGAAGTTGAAATATCCTAAGTTGATCAAGTCTTTAAACACGAGCATCACCAATAATAACCTCAGGGGCAATGGGATCACTGACGATCCGTCATCAATATTATCTTCCGCTGATTTGATCCTAGTTTCTGAATTGTTTTGGAACTTCTTTAGGAAGATCCTATTCTTTTTCCAAGCAGTTAAATCGGTCATTGTGATCAGTGAAACACTTCAGCCATCATTGGTGAAAAATGTTGCCTCTTTAGAACTGTTGAAACTCTGGGGTATAATGAAGGACGAGATTGAGAGATTCATAATGGCTTACATTTCCACGGACGAAGCCAATGACTTGAAAAACTCAACAACTTCACAATCAGCTCAAGACACGTCTTCTTCTTCCTCCAAACTTTTCCAGTTCTATCAAGTTGATTATAACAAGGAACATTCAGATAGTTTGAAAAGTGTCTTGACGAATCTGTTCCCAGGTTTCGTCAATTCCAAGAACATTTCCAAGATAGACTCGCCTTACATTGAAGATTCCAAGCTCTTGAAACAGACACAAATTCTACCGGCCAATGTCATGCACATGAAATATATCATTGAACCATTCCTTTTGTTCATTCAGGGCACAAACTTGTTGATCTTGAACGAAAGCACGATCGATTTCTTCAATGGGTTCATGAGCACTAAGTTCCTCCCTTTACTGGAGGATCATTTCGTGAATTATTATATTGATGAGATTGAAGAAATCGACTCTTTAGAGCTTTATGAACACGATAATTACGACGATGATGAGGATGGGGAATCAGAGAACGAGAAATATTTACTTTTTATTGTTGAGTTCAAGTACTTTTTGAACGAATTGTGCCTTTCATTGAATGCATCTTCTCAATTCAGACCGGATTTCGTCAAGATTATCTTCAGAATCATTTTGAAATTCATCGAGAAGATTGAGGATATTTATAAAGAAATCCTCAACGAACTTATTAACTTCCTTGAACCAAACAAGGAATTCGTTCTCTTGCTTACCGGCCCAGCATCACATGCCATCAACAACGCCAGGATCAGAAGAGACGTCATCAACAGGAACGAGTACCAAAACAATCGAATCATCAAGAACTTGAAGTACTTGGATAATTCTTTAACATTCATCATTCGTCTATTAAGCTCAAACTTAGTTAAGATAAAGACTGACAAGAACACAACAGGTGACAGCAACATATCACATATTGAAAAAATCAGAAAGAATTGGTATTTCCTGGAGATCCATGACAGCGGTGAGAATTACGGAGCCACGTTTTTGGCAAGTCATGACCTGGCTTCTGTCCAATCTATGAAGAACCAACGTAAGTTAATCTTGGATGATGAGATGAGATTGAACTATAACAATTCCATCGTTTTGAGTGTTCAGAAGATTCAAGCTAATGTTAGGGCTGTGTTGGATAAGTACAACACGATTCTTTCCTTTGTATAGAGATCGAGGATTTTATACACCTTTCAAGACAAGTTTACATTATTAAAATAGTGTTTCTGTTGTTGTTGTTGTTGTTTTTTTCAATCTTCATAAAAATTTTTAAACATATAATATACACAACCAAAGACAGCCACGTCATCCCTTGTTTAAACAGCCAAATACCCGTTTTCATCATAACCAAAGTAAATCTTTGCATCATCGGTCAACTTTGCACAAACCTCAGAGACTTGATCAACAGTAACACCTAATTCAGAAGCAACATAAGTCACTTGGACACCTTCAGGCATAGAAGCTGTATTGGCAGAGATACAGTTGAAAACTCTATCAATCAAAGAACCGCCATTGGTATTGTTATTGTTATGTTGTGGTTCTTGAACGAACAATGAATTGCCTTGATGCAATTGAGAAGCCATACCATTTGACCCAGCTCCCTTACTTGTCAAAAACACATCAATGGCAGCCAAGTGGTGATAAACTATCTCATTGTAATCATCAATAGGTCTAACGACACAATGTTGTAAGGTTCTTTTACCAGTGAATTCATTGACAGCGCCTGAGAAATGATAGTATTCGCCTTCTTTAATAAACTTGTGGGATTCTTCATCCCCATTCTTTGGCCATAGTGTAATGGTTATAGACCCTGTCCCATCTTCAATAGAAACTTGCAATCTCGTGGTGACTTCACTTAAATTACGAACAACACCAACACATGAAACCATGCTCAATTCCAACCCATGACTAGAGAACTCCCCCTCTTGAACAGACTGAGTACTGTCATTGATCTGTTTGATGGTGACTGGGGTGATACTATTCTTGGTCTGTGTTCTGTTAGGTTGGGATGAATTGGCATTGCTGTTGTTGGTGTCAAATCCACCGCCACCGTAATTGTTTTCTCCGTAGTTATTCTGGTTGTAATCACCACTGTATGCTTGATAGGCTGTGGATTGAGAGTTAGTGTTTCGTTTGTAAATATTGACTGATGGGTTAGTTTACATACTTGACATTGTCCTGGTTTTGTTGTTTGAGTATCAATACAAAAGATAAGATCAAGGTTCAACGTGTGACGCGTCCTGGATAATACATTGGAGTTTTTTCATTAACAACTGTGTGTTTTTCGTGTGACGAACCTGAAATTATTTACGCGTTTCCAATTTTGTCAAAAAAAAACATCATTATATAATCCACACTAATACAAGTCCTTCGCACGTGACTAGCCCGCATACATCTTAAGAATTGGTCATTATTTTGAGTATATTGGTATCATTATTCATAAAGTCATAATTTTGTATATATAACAAAGACATCAGGATGCCCACGCTTTCAATCACTTGAATCTTGATCATGTGGCATGTTGATCTGGATCAACAAATGGAGTATTTCTAGCACTACTAGGAGCAACAGTGGATGGTGTGTTCCTCAAGTATCTATGATCAATTTCAAACAAGGGGTGATTATCTTCGATATAGGAAATATCATCCTCGCCATCAATTGAGCTATGACTGACATTCGAAACATTTGTGATCTGTGGATTCAAGGATGACATTTGAAACAAGGAAACATCATCTTCAGGTGATTTTTTCTGGAAAGGCTTACGTCTTCTTAAGATGAAATTCTTGAACTTCTCAGAGATCCAGATTTGAACCTTACAAAGAGCATCAACAAAACTGAGGAAATTGGTGGATTTTAAAATGTAAGAATGGGAAACTGTAGCACTAGATCCATTCGCTTCAGCAATAGTATTGGATCTCTTGTTCGTCTTGGATCCAAAAGGCTTGAACCTTGAATCTCTAGCAAAACTATCGTTTGATATTCTTCTGCCAATAATGGTCTTCTTCTCATACTTCAATTCAAGAGTTCGTACAGCATGTAACCATTCCCAAACCACAATAGAACAACAAAGCTTTGAGAACGAAAAGATATAATTCGCCCAGTTCTTCAAAAGAGTCGAACTGATATCAAGCGATAAGAACACAAACGGTGTGAGTAGAGTAACCACGCAAAAGATTGTCATTGGTAAGGCCTTAGCATGGAAAACAAATCGCAGCCTCTGTTTAGCATAAATGAACACTTCCGAAACAAAAGCTATCATCACCAAATAATCTGTAGTCCAATGAATATATCTGAAAACATGGAAAAGAGTGGACCGTGCCTTTGTCTCAGTATCCATAGTAGCAACCAGCATATTATAAGCTGCATTAAAGCCAAAGGTAACCAACGCAACTAACAGCCCAGTTATCAATGCCTTGCGTCTATGATGTAACTTATTCATTTGCACTATCAAATCGACCCATGAAATATAATTCAAAAGAAACAAAATCATCCTCACGATAGAAATATCCTTGGAAAATGTAATCATGTTATTGATTTCATCAATATTTGTGAAATTGGATGCAATCTGATACCTTAGGATCCCCGTCAGTCTTGCCACAACAACGGTATACGTACAACAAGAGTATAACGTGACCAGAAGTAAAGAATTCGGAACAGAATTTGAAGAAAACATCAAAAGCATTAGTATCATCCATGTGGCAGTAACAATCCCACAAAGAACGAAGGAAAACGCAACAACTCCGCCAACAAATGGATCCTTGGTGAATATCGTATTCTCCAGTATAGGAACATATGACTCGATAGTCTGTTCTATAATGGTGGCGTTCACTGAAGAATTGGTTATGTTGGTGATGTAAAATGCAGGGTAAGTGATGTTATAATCCGTAATCCTACCGGATAGAAGCTCATAGATATCCAACGTTCCCAGTTCTTCTAGAGATCGGTAGATTATCTCCAAGTGTGACGGTTGGGGTGATACGCTCACCATAGTTCATAATATGTTATAAGTCTATCGTTGGCTTGTAGGTCTGGGGGGAGGGAGTCTTGAGGTCTGAAGAAGAGAGCGGATGAAGAATATGCTGATAGAATGAGAGGAAATATACGTGAAGTGTGGCTGTTCGTTGTGGTCGGTGATTCGTAGCAGTGGTAATAGTGATAGTGGGTGAAGTGGATCAAAGTTTATATTAATTAAAGCTATGGTTATATACGTAGATACAAGATCAATTTCTGATATCTGAATAAAGTCTTAATTTTGGTTATAGGCCTAGAACGAATTTTAGAAATGCGCGCAGAAAACAGAAATTTAAATTGACGGGAGCTTGGCAAAATCTGCACAGAAATATTATTATATACAACCGAAAGTCTGTTGAGGAGTGGAATTTCTAATGAATCTCGAATTATTTGAAATATCTGAAAATACTACAAGCTCCGCTCATTCGCTGTGCTCCCTACAGGACTGTCTAGGTTATATACAGTGGTAGATATGGATTAAAATATAATCATTAAATTGGATAGACTCATTGATAAAAGTCTGTTGAACCAAATGGACCATGATGTTATCTTTTGGTATCAAGGCTAATTGGGTTCCTGGAGTTGCTCCTAGTTATGAAAGGTGATGGGGGTTATGTATGGAGTATGACGGGTATCTAGAAATTAAAGTTGGTCTGAGCGTTATCAGTTTGGAATGAAAAGGTGTTACCGGCTTGTTCTGGAGCTAACCCAGTTTCATCCAAATCGTCATCAGCAGAGAAGTACTTGTCAACAATGTTGTACGACTTTTCATAAATCTTAGCGTTCTCATTGTTTTGACAATCAAAGATCTTTTCCATACCACCACATTCTTCAATGTAGATAGAATATTCGTTTTCTGGTAGACCCTTGGTTTCTCTTTCAACTTCACCGACTTGTAAGATATGTTCTAAAGAATCCAACGTGACTTCGATGATCTTGTTATCAGCAATGGCCAACAAATCACACAATGGCTTGATACAACCTTGTTGCACTAAGTAACGGATGATTTCTGGTTGGTTTAGACCACCAGAAGAAGCATTGGAGATGGCCCAACATGCCTCCTTCTTGGTCTTATATTCAGCAGTAGTCAATAATCTGATTAATGGTGGAATTAGGTTAGCATCAATGACAGCTTTGATTTGATCAGCGTTACCAGCAGTAATGTTGGAAATGGTCCATGAGGCTTCCTTTCTTGTAGATTCCTTTGGTGAGCTCAATAATGGTAACAATGCTTGTAGGACACCAGCGTTGATGGCAAGTTGTGTTTGTAAATCGTTACCGGTGACAATGTTACCAATTGCTCTTAAAGCTGGTGTTTGAACACTGTTGTTTTGATGGCCAAGCAATTCAACTAATCTCTTTGGAATTCTGGCGTCAACAACAGCTTGGATAGTTTCGGTGGAACCGTCAGATAAGTATGAGATGGCCCAGCAAGCGTCAATTAAGGTTTCAACATCTTGGGAATAGATCAGTTTGGCAAGAGTTGGTAAGGCTTGAGAGACGATACTCCATTTTGGTTGAGGATTCTTACCTCTACATAAGTTGGACAATGTCCATGTAGCGGTTCTGATCAAGGAGAGTTTGCTGGTGTTGAATAATGCAAGGACCGGTTCCATAGCATTGCAGGATAGCACAAAGTCTCTGTATTGACAAGAGTCACCAGCGACATTACCCAAGGCCCAGATGGCTTGTTCTTTAACCTCTAAAGAACCAGAGTATAATAAGTTGACGAATTTTGGAATGGCACCGGCTTCAACAACGAATTGAGTTTGTTCAGAAGAACCGGAAGCAATGTTAGTTAAAGCCCAAGCAGCTTCTAATTGTAACAATTCTGGTGCATCGGCCATGAATTGGACTAAGTCTGGAACAATACCGGATTGGATAACAATGTCAATTGGTGGGTTACGTTCCTTAGATAGCAATTGTCTGAATTTGACGGTGGCATTTAATTGTCTATCAACGTCACCAGAGCGGACTTCTTCAACCATGGCTGGTAATTCACTCATCAAGCTACGTAAAAAGTTGGATTCATCACTGTCTAATTCTTCCTCGTCTTCAGAATCTGGACCTTCCATAAGAAGGTTTCTTCTCTTGGCTAAGGTTTCATCTCTTTTAGCTTTTCTTAACTCAACAGATTGATTTTCACGACGACGACGTAATTCATCAGCGTTGAATCTACTCTTGTTCTTGAAATTAGTACGACGATGTTCTGGAACGTATTTGTCTGTGGAATCAGAATCCATTTTATTTGAATTGTGTATGATAATAGATGATTACCATCCTTTATCTTTGATGTCTTTGGCGGCTCTTTGCCTTTCAAAAGGTATTTTTTTTTGAACTATAGATGCTTTAATTTTTTTCAAAGCGGAATTATCTTACAAATATCGAAAAACTCCCTAAAGCGGGAATAAATCTAAAAAGAAACATTCCTTAAAGAGCCGGGTAACCTTTAAGGCCTACTGGTTGTCTAGACAACAGTCAAGTATTTTTACCGCATGTGACCTTACACGTGATTAGATCATTTTGAACTAGAAATTGTCAGATAGAATTTATAGTGTGCTAATTTTGGCATTGTATATTTATATTTATGTACGGACAACTCTTACGCGTCAGGACTCAAGAGTCAGGGACTCTGTAATAATATTTTTGTGGACCTTTTTTTTTTCTGTTACATCGACATATTTATACAACTAATCACTTCGAAATCTAATAGTAATCAGCTCAATTCTCTGGACGCCATAGAAATATAGAAGTTCGAGGAGTTTTGATAGTTCCTAGATCATTTAACCAGGCTGATCCGCACATTTCATTCCATCAACACACCTTTACAAACGAAGAACTAATATGGTCCCAACCTTCCTATCCACTTTGGTGGTCCTACTACAGGTTATTCATTTGTCACTCTCGCAGCCTGTTTCAACTGATAGCGCGGATATCAAAAGTGAAGATCCAGCTACTGATATTTGGGATTACAAGAGTAACAAGATCAAAGGTATCTCATTGGGCGGTTGGTTTATATTGGAGCCATTCATCACGCCTTCTCTCTTTGAACAGGAACAGTTTGGTAAGAATGAATCATTATGGCCTGTTGATGAATACAGCTTATCAGTGAAGCTAGGCCCAGAGAAGACAAAGGAATTGTTGGAGAACCATTGGGATAGTTACTACACAGAACAGGACTTCATTGATATCAAGAATTATGGGTTCAATACAGTCAGAATTCCAATTGGGTATTGGGCTTTCAACAAACTTGACAATGATCCATATGTTCAAGGTCAGGTTAAGTATTTGGACAGGGCTATTGAATGGGCCAGAGAAATTGGCTTGAAGGTCTGGGTTGACCTACATGGATTACCAGGGTCCCAGAATGGGTTTGATAATTCTGGACAGAGAGGCGACGTGAATTGGCTTAATGATGATATGGATCCGGAGTTCTTAGAGGTCACCTACGATACTTTACATGATATTTTTGGGAAGTACGGTGGTCTGAACTACACCTCTGTGATCACAGGTATCGAGATTGCAAATGAGCCAATGGCGCCAAAGTTGAACGTTAGTGACTTGTTAGATCTTACATACAACGCCTACTATGACTACAGAGAAACATTTGGTTCCAACAACTATTTTATGGTTCAGGAGGCTTTCCAGCCAATCGGATGGTGGAACGATCAGTTAAACAACAACTACACGAATGTTTCCTCTGAGTTCACAGATCAATTGGATATTGACATTCCAGACACTTACTTCCACGATATCGTTCTTGACCATCACCATTATGAAGTGTTCACAGACACACAGCTAAACAAGACCTCAGATGAAAGGGTCCAGGCCATTAGAGATTATGCTGGAAGTATTGGTAAGACACAAATGTATCATATGCCATTGGTTGGAGAATGGTCTGCTGCAATCACAGACTGTGCAAAGTGGTTGAACGGTCTTGGGACAGGGGCAAGGTACGATGGTACTTTCTCAACAGACCAACTTGTTCCTGCTGCTGAAGTTATTCAAAGAGAGATGTTTAACCTTACTGACTCTTCATTTGGGGGGAGCAACACTACATCTACTACTGGTAATAATACTAATACTAATACTACTTCTAAATTTGTTTGGGAGGGCAGCGTTAAGAACAGTACTGTCTCAAGAACTTGTTCCGCTGTAAAAGACTACGAAAGTTTCACTGATGAACACAAGGCAGCAATTAGAAAGTTCGTTGAAATCCAATTGGTTGAGTATGAATTGAACTCTGTTGGTTGGATTTTCTGGAATTATAAGACAGAAAATGCCATTGAATGGGACTTCAAGAAATTATCTGAAAAGGGTTTGTTCCCATCCCCATTTGAGAACTACACATATTTCTTTGAGAATGGTACTGAGATATCTACTAGTTCCAAGAATCCTAAGAAGAGTGGATCGGATTCTGTGCATTCTCTGGGTGGCCTACCTCTTACCGTTCTGGCATTGGCTCTTACTTCGTTATTTCTTTGATCATTGAATCAAGATTTACATTCACTTATTATCTTTTAATAATTAATTAATTTAACCAAAAATTCAAATAGACTTAAGACGATGATCAGAGTCTTTCCAAGCTTTGAAGAGTTTATATGTAGATTCGTAAGTTGACACAATTTCTGGCCGCAGCACATTGCCAAAACTCATGATATTTCGCCGGATACAGGAATATTCGCGATGTCTATATTTAATTCAAAACAAAACTCTACTGCCTCCCCCAAATGGCATCTCGAATTAAATTCTAATCACTAAGCCATGTTGTATACACTTCAAGGATCTTTCTTCGATTCAGACGTGACACAAATAAGTATCAGGTATTCGACAAACGTCAGATACTCCTAAAGAAATCCCCAAATTAGTTGCAAAGAGAGCTCATCCACAATGAAGCTTTTAAACTCCAACTTATTAACGCTGTTAACAGCAATCAACTTTCTCAGCTCCACAACATCGGCCATAAACCTAGATATCACATCCAAGGCCTCCATCTGTAGTGCCTCCTCTCTTATCGCAAAAGGTATGATGGATTACTACGAAGGTAACAGACCTGGTGGGACAGTGGGTATGTTTCAACCACCTTACTATTGGTGGCAAGCTGGTGGTGCCTTTGGTGGGCTGATTGGCTTCCAATTTTTCTGCAATGATACTACTTACAATCAAACCATCTATGACGCCTTGATGGCCCAAAGAGGTGAAAACAATAACTATATTCCAGCCAATCAGTCAACCACAGAAGGTAATGATGATCAAGGCTTCTGGGGTCTTGCCGTTATGGAAGCTACTGAAAGAAACTTCACCAATCCACCTGCTTCTGAACCAGGTTGGTTGGCTTTATCTCAGGCTGTCTTCAACACTATGTGGGCTAGATGGGATTATAAGAACTGTGGTGGTGGGCTAAGATGGCAAATCTTCACCTGGAACTCGGGTTATTCCTACAAGAACACCATCTCTACAGCTTGTATGTTCGCCATGGCTACCAGATTGGCTAGATACACAGGGAATGAAACTTACATCGATGTTGCTGAAACTGCTTTCCAATGGTTGATTGATGTCGACTTCATTGGTGTTAACGGTGATGTTTATCGTGTTTATGATGGTGCCCAAATTACCGCTAACTGTTCGGACATTACAAAGATCCAATGGTCTTACAACTTTGCCTTATTGATGTCTGGTTCAGCTTACGCTTACGATTTTACCGGCGATCAAATTTGGTTAACCAGGGTGAACGATTTGTTGAGTGGCGCATCAATTTTCTTCTCGAACAACATCATGTTTGAACAAGCTTGTCAGAATTCTGTTAGGGGTTGTAACACAGATCAACGTTCTTTTAAGGCATACTTCTCCAGATGTCTTGGACACACTTTGAAGCTAGTTCCATCTGTCAGACCTACTATTTTACAATACTTACAGGCCTCTGCACAAGCTGCTGCTAAATCCTGTACTGGTGGTACTGATGGGCACACTTGTGGTTTGAATTGGTTACTAGGTTCTTGGGATAATATCTATGGATTAGGTGAACAAATGTCTGCCTTGGAAGTCATAGTAAATTTACTAGCTGAATCCAGCCCTGCTGCATACACTGCCAAGGATGGTGGTTCTTCTGTTGGTGATGCTAGTGCTGGTTTGTCTTCTATTAGAAACCCCGGTTCCTTGAGGGGTACCGGTGGTACTGCTTCTTCTAAGGATAAGGCTGGAAGTGGTATTCTCACAGCTATCATATTAGCTATTTTAAGTGGTGGTGCTATCTGGATGATTGTCTAGCTCCGAATAGTACTGGGCACCATTATTTTTGTGTATATTTGCTATTTTGTTTTAGTGATATTTCCTTTCCTTATGCATGTTTTGTTATTCGTAAGAATATCTATTAAATCTCCAACTGGTCTATATATATTCAGTTCAATGAATCGCCAATTTCAATGATGGAATTGTACAATTCGTCAACCAAGTCGCTATCTACGATAGGACTAACAAAGACGACCCTGAAAAATTCACCTCCTTCAACACCATGAGCAGGAGAATAATCGACCAAAAATCTACCAGATTCATGTAACTTGGCAACTATTTCTCTTGTTGTATTGGTGTTTGTTTCAACGTTGTCAAATTCTCCATCTTTGTTGAAAAAGAAGCAGACTTGTAACGCTGGTGGTGGGTTGCTTGAGATAAGTTTGAACTTGCTTTTGTTCCTACTCAATTTCTCGGCAAAGTAACCAGCAATTTCAAAAGCATGGTCGATTCTCTGCTCATAACCTTGAGAACCATAGTAGTACCAACCTAGGTAAAATTTCAGGGCATCAGGTCTTCTGCCGCATCCCATAGTACCATCAGCTAAGTCGTAGAAAGTACTGTCTTCTTGAGTGTTATGGAAAAGATAAGGAGCGTTCAAAGAATTTGCAGTTTGGAAGACCCTTTCGTCTGGTAAAAGTAGGAAAGAGCAAGTAGTTGGAACACCTAATAATTTATGAGGATTTGCGGTGATAGAATCCGCCAAATGAGAGCCTCGCAATTTATATTTATGCTTCGATGAAAACACAACATTCCCACCCCACGATCCATCGATATGATGCCATAATTTGTATTTTTTGGAAATCTCAGAGACTCTTTCAAAGGGGTCAAACGAACCTAAAACGGTCGTACCAGCTGTAGAATTAACGTAAAATGGAGTAAACCCTTCAGTGAGGGATTTCTGAATCTTTTTTTCAAGGTCTCTAGGATCCATAGAACCCTGTGAGTCTATTTCCACTTTCCATACAGCGTTAGACCCGAGTCCTAACAAAATAGCTGCCTTCTCAACAGAATAATGAGAATGTTTGGATGTGAAGATAACAAATTTCTTGGTGGAGTTACCGTCTGTCTTGGTCTCGGGGTATAAAGTAGATCTAGCGATATGTAACGACGTAATATTAGACCAAGACCCACCAGAGAATGTTAACCCACCAGCGAAAGGGCCATCCAATCCAAACAATGCTGCGTATTCCTTCGAGACTTTCTTCTCTATCATGGTAACTATAGGAGAAACAGTGAAGACATGACTGTTGGTATTCAGTAAACTGAGAAGCAAGTCGGAAATCACACCAATGGGATTAGTTCCAGCGTACAACTTATCCAAGAACCCAGGATGCCAAGTCACAACAGAGTTCTTGAGAACCGTTTCAAAGATTTCATAAACGCCATCTTTACCGTAACCTTTGATCGGAGTCTCTAGCAGTAATCTGTCTTTGAGTTCTTGTGGGGAATGTCTTGTACCGATTGAAGCACCTGGTTTGGTGGAATCTGCAATGTGGGAAAGGATCAATGGTTTTAACTGGGTAAGAAGCTCATCGAGTTCAGTTACTCTGTTGGTTTCCAAAGTACTGATGATCTTATTGACTGTCATTTCCGTTGTGTACTTTATGAATATTTAGGCCCTGTCTGGTGAACTATTGAATAAATGGTCATGTTGGTTCCTTGGGTTCCTCGTGAATTTCTAAAACATATTCATTATTTCTAAAAGATATGTGCCTTGATGAGTTGTCCCTCAACCAAATTTGCAAGATTTACTTCTATTTGCATATCCTCGGCAAATTTCTGTGGGGCTTTCTTTCGTATAGCCGTCTTCATGATCTAGACTTATGTATGGACATTGGGTGGTGGGCTGTAGGCTGTAGCCCTACAAATCATTTATTCGCGTGTGAAAAGATGAGACTTCAGGTGCAAATTGCAAATGATTTAAAAAACACATAGGAAGGCTTGGGTGTTCTTATTATGACTTGTTTACCCCCAAAAACTCACAAATACCCTATTTTCAGGTTAGGTTTAATACACACCTGTAGTCAGCTATGGACATTTAAGCCAACACGTTCTCTTTTTTTTTCTTTTCTTACATCTTTAATGTGTTAAACCAAGTATAATCATAATATCTAAACATTTTGAAATCTCTGGTTCAGAACAGAATCCCTATCTTAATCTGCAAACAACATAATTCTAATGCCGATAACCAAAGCTTCCCGAATTTTATGTGTCATTAATTTCAACAGCAGCGTAATGAGACTAAGTTAAAATCTAACCAGTTTTGGAAGAACCACCATTCTGTGTGTACCCTAATAGGACATCACGTGAGGTATGGTAACCCATAGTCTGAGCGGATAAAACCATGGTGAAAACTCTTTATGCTCATCTATTTCAACATTCAAAGACAGACGACATATATACACATATATAGTTAGATAACGATTATCCAATTTTTAGCCACAATGTCCCTATCACAGAGTCATAGCAGGAGAAGGTCAAACGCATGGCAGCGCCTCTCTTCAAAAAGACCCTTCCATCCATCCAATCCTTACTCAGCGCTTCACCTTTTCAATTAACTAGTCCGTTATTTCAAACTTTGCAAGTATCAAGCACACCTATCAGAATTAAGCAATGTCAGAAGGAACATCAGGTTGAACTGTTCTGCACGATTGTTTATTCAGGACCGGTAGTTCAAGGTACCACATTATGGAAAACTCAAGTGGTAGACTGAATACAACCAATCTTATAGGCCTCCGCACTTTGATAGTCTATTTGATGCATTTGTTTTCTGTTTTCGTGCGCATTTTCGTGTGGGTAAGTGTGTATTCATGTGTTAAGGCTCATCCTATGGGTATGTTCTCTCCACTTATAATGTGGTTTTTTTTTTCTCAATAAATGTTTCAATTTTAATATATAAAACTAATAACACATATATACATGGCTTTTTTTTTTCAATAAACGTTTCAATTAAAATATATAAAAATTACTAATAACACATAAATCTAATTTAACTGATAACTTCTATAAAGACCACCAAACTTCCAATTCAACGTTTCCAAATATTTCATCATTTCAAACTTCTTAGCTTGAGATTTTCAAATTTAAGTTGTTGCCAACCTTAACATTCATATAAGAGCAATCAATGGATTTCAATTATCTATTGAATGTTCACCTGTAATCTCAAAGAAGTAAGAAACCTTCCATATTCTTCTATTCCGTTAAATATCAATCTGATTTCAAAATTATCAGCTGTTCTTCTTTTTTT